>RXPK01004503.1:0-89153 GCA_004143645.1 Protaetia brevitarsis
CTGTTCATGGTAAATTCTGTGGAATGCGTTTATTCAGTAATGTGTAGGTAAATTGGTAATTGAAAACAATATCCTATCCTCTATTTCGGTCATGCCATTGTAGCAACAACTCTCTAATAAATCACAATTATAGCTTCCCTTGTAACATTTAGTGCAGGTAAATCTTATACAAGAATGTGATATATCTTTCACGTCATTTTTATTTCTACCTTATCTAGTTCCATTCTTTGAAATAACAAAAAAAAAAGTTAAAAACAGCGATGATATTCTAGGGCGATGGAGGATTCCAAGGGAATATGTATGAATACTCGGATAACCATATCGAGAGTTTCGAGACAGCATATCTAAGTTAGATGTAGAGTTTACATCCGCCTTGATGCAACTTCTCGATCAAATTAATGATATGAACCGTGGTACCAGTGATTACGAGAGATTGTTCAATTTACTCTATAGGTAATGTTTTCCTTTTAATCGTTTTTGTCCGGAAAAAAAAGTAATTGTGCCAGTTACGATTTACGAGGGTATTCAAAAAGTAAATTTAAATGGGATATTTCTCTTTAGCAGTAGTTCAGCAAGGGAATAAAATAACCATAGTGCTTGCTGGTAAAGAGATATGACGTGAAAATAATTATTTCAGTTTTATTGAATATATGAAGTAAAAAAAAAAAATTGAGGGTTGCATTATATGCTGGCGCCAATAGATATCGTTGTTGTTTGTCGTATCTCTTTATCTACGTAATCTTGTCCCAACACTAGATTCCCTATTAAATCGTTCCGACGATCGAAGGCGAAAGTCCAATATCTGTGCAGAGTGCAATTGTAACAGCAACAGATTGTTATTATCGCATTCTTACACTTAAAAATATAACACTATTACAATCCGCGACAGAGCGAACAATTGTTCCGAATAGATAATACCCTTTATGGTATGCGACAAAGATGCTGCAACCTTTTCGGCTTGCCCAGAGATTTAGCTTTTGTTCTTTTTAGTTTCCGCCAAAGGATTAAATTAAAAAAAAATAAATTGAGAAGCAGATTTATGTTTTTATTTAATAAATTTTGTTCCAATTAAACGTTCGTATTTTCTCTTCTTGCATTTAATTGGTACACGATTCATTTTAATTTTTTTCTGTTGTAAATATTTAAAAGTAAAGTTATGTATTTAGGTAATCATTTCAAATTTAACGCACTTAATATTTAAAATTCACCAATTAAAAAAAAAAAAAAACTTCGTTAAAGTAATACTAACTAGATATGTTGAACGGTGGCATTTTTATAATCATCTATCAATGAACTGTAGTTGAAAGATAACATGCTTCTATTGCCGGCAGCAAAAATATATATTCTCATCTGTTTCTTATATACAGCTGCCTGGAAATTAATTGACGATGCAAGAAGCCTGATGATCTAAGATCATGAACGAGCGTGAAGATACATCCATAAAATTTGCGGAGCATCAATTGATCAACGCCTGAAAAGTGGAGTAGGACAAAATTTCTTAGAAAAATTCTCACCAAAATTTTTCGATGATGAATTTTGGGTATGAAGTTATGGTAAAAATTCTCGTAGTGTAAACGGCTCTAGACACAATATGCTTGTTACAACATATAAGAGTGACAGTAAATTGTCACAACAAGTTGATAATTGAATCACAAAATCTATAGGAAATAAGAACAACCAGGAATCGTAAACTTTAAATAAGTTTTATATAGAGTAAGACTTTTTAAAGGTATCATAATATCTGGTTCTCCTATAATGCTCTGTATTTTATTAATCTCAGGCGATTCGTTGCTATTTAAGGGGAGGTTACTGATTATATTTGACTGAAAAACTGCGATTTTTGGTTTTTTCCATGTTAGTCTAAAATCATGGTTAAAGCAGTATTGGGTGATATTAGCGCATTGTTTAAGCCGCTACGACTTATTAAAAGAGCGAGTGTATCGAACCCAAGAGGCGAAGTATTTAGATGCAATACCATAGTTCGACTCGGGGTACTCGGTTAAATATCATAACTTATTGTGTTTATAGTATAGTTGTCTTTAATGTTATAATGTATAAGAGGGTCAAAATAAACGACAGAGAGCTATTTATACAATAATACGAAGCAATAGATCGAAATAACGACATTTGAAGAATGATCTAACAATATTTCTTTCTTCTTCTACTTTAAAAACACCCTTACCACACTTTAGAAACTAACTCATAAATGTAACAATTTATTGCAGATGCACTTATTACACTAATTTCTTAGAAAAAGTCATTAAAGGTAACAAATAAATACAGTTGTGGGAACCGTATTTCCGACGAAATTACTAAAGGGTCACCATTTATGCGCGGCTGTATTTGTCGCATTATATATTTCTGCGATTACCTTTTCTAATTCAGGGTGTGGTGTGAAGTTGAGAAAAAAAAAGAATGCGTCGGGGATGTAACAAAAAAAAATAGTGAACCTTAGAGAAAGGGCGGCTGGAACTGACTGGACAAAGTTATTGATAATTTAACGGTAGTGTACTATGGACGGACAATTAGATAAATTCAGATTCTGCATAAAAAAATGAAAGCAGCTATTAAAAAGCTATTAAATAAATGTTCAACCGACGCGGATCCACGACACATTTATTGTTCAAAAAGTGTAGACAGCCTGTGTAAGTGGCGAGTTGCAAGGTTGAGCTTCCTTTATTCAAACATGACCCTCTTTTGCAAAAAAAAAATCAAGATGCTGTTAGACCGATTTATGAAGTTTTTTTCTACAGTGATTTATTGCAAAGATGTATTGGAAAAAATTGTCAAAACTGAAACGACTCGTTTAGTTCATGTGTGTGGAAACTAGCTCCAAAAGATTTACACTGCGACTCACAAACAATTCAACTTGCTACCTACATTGCCGCAAATATATTCAATGAAGGTTACTTTTCTGCATTACAAATAATGAATGCGGAGGGAATTGCAGTAGGACTTGATGCCAAAAATTTCGTCCTCTATTCTAATCGTCAGCGCATACACCGGGCAGAGCAGACTATGTCCAGCGCTGCAAAACTCGCTGTGCTGTCTAAAGGGAAGCAACAAATTTTGCAAATGCAGAAGTATGACGAAGAAAAAGGATTAATGTATGGTGCTGGAATAGCTGACTAAGTGTATGTTGAACTATTTGCAAAAATTTTTGCTGCGAAACTTTGAACGCGTTTTTCTGGAAACATGATTTTTCAAATCTGCGTAAGTTCTAGTTCTTCAAGTGTTCAATATATCAACTTAATTCTTTTGTTTTCTTAATGTAAACAGTTTTTATTGGAGGTTATACCTATAATATACTAAAAATTGCAATATTCCACATTTTTATATCCAGTTATACACACAAAAATGAAATAGAAAATAATCAAATCAAAGTCCAGGTACCCGCCACATTGTTTGCTTTCGACTTATCTGGCTAAATTTAGGTATAACCTCCAACCAATTTAATATATTTCTAACTCCTTTTATTTTCAATTTCAAATCACTTTTGCGTGTGCTAGAGTTTACGCAGTTTGACCGTGTTTTCTGTGCACATTGCTACCTAGATACAAATAACGAACGTTATGGTGGTCTTGTCATAAACACAAATATATTTTTGCAATGTTCAAGTTTTAATATATTTATTTAAAAAAAGCCGTATTTCGTATATCTTTTCCTTTGTCTGAAAAAAAAGCTCAAAGTTTTTGGACTTTTCCGATATATATATGTAAACCTCGCTCTAAGCATAAATTTAGATACGATATACCTCGATCGGCAAATATTGAAATAAATATCTAGGAAAAAAGCATTAATCGTGAATTTTTATATATATTTCTAAACTATTGACATTATGCCCTTCGTTTGTAATTTCACACTGTCCATAAAATAAAATGATTTGACTTGATCTATCTACAAAACCATAGTTTCTGCACTTATAATATTTATATTAACTTATCTGTGACATACATAGTTTGCATTTCACTGTATTTATCATCACCTTAATCAAACAACAATAGTATTGCTACAATCAGCCACAATTACATACGATTTCATATAGTTCACACGCTTTACAAATTCATATTTGAATGTTTGCCGGTTATCTCCACTTTATGTCAGATGATCGCGGCCGCCATATCCCACGAAAATATTTTTCGCTAGAAAAGATGGCGACCGCTAGCTCCAGCGTTGGAAATAACGATCGTGTTCAGGACGCCGCTCGATCTAGCGGAGCTCAGCGCTGGCAGCGCCGTAACTTCCTGAACGCAGGCATTGATGTTGTGCGATTTTCTGTCAATTGTCAGTCTGTTGAGTATATAGGTTATTTCGTACCCACTTTGCAATTATTAGTTTGCAAATATAGCCGCCAAACGCCATCGCGAATTTCCTTAAATTGATAGACAAAACATCAAAGGCGTCGACACTTAGTGAAACTGCTGGATAAGGTTTATACTGTGTTCTTAGTGTGATGTGAAGGTCCAGTATGTAGTTGTATTCGCTGCATAATGGCGGATCGATCGCGCTACTAGCGAGTTTGAGCGAGGAATGGTTGTTGGGGTGCACATGGCGGGTGTATTCTTGCGTGAGACCGCGCGCCGTTGTCGGCTGTGCAACGGGCATGGCGAGAATGGACTGAGGTAGGACGTACGCGTCTTCAGCCGCGAGTGGGACGACCCCGCGCGACAACAGCACGCGAGGACCGCGCCCTTATGCTCAGCGCTGTAGCGTCGCGTACGTCCTTCTCAAGGCAACTTGGAGCCGTTTGGCCAGCACGAAGGGAAGGCGTGTACTCACTACGCGAACTGTACGGGGGCATTTGCTAGAGAGTGGACTGTGAGCGCGCCGTGCGTTGCAGCGGATTCCACTGACGGCGCCAGTGGGTCGAGGCAAGACATCGGTGGGTTGGCGAGTGGAGACACATTGAGACACAGTGACGCGCGAGTTTTGGTTCGTCGGGGACCTGGTGAGCGTCTACTACGTCTACGTGAGCAGTGCGTTCAGCCACGCCATTTCCACCGTCAGCAGGCTCCCCCGGATAACGTTGAGCAGCTATGGAGGCGAGTTGAGGCAGCAGGGTTGGTCATTCCTCCCGCTGCCATACGATGACTTATTAACTCCATGCTTCGTCGTGTAGCGATGATACTCCCGCTATTGATGCATCCCCTCCCAGCAGGGGTACGATGCTCTGAGCATGAAGGTTTGTTATACTAGTTTAGTACTACTTCTATACCAAATTTCATTGCGCTAGAACCACGCGTTCAGATTATACAGGGTGTGCTCGTCAATTATTTCGAGCAGTGTATTATGCACACCACTACCTAATAGGCTTATCAACGAAAAAGCGATATTTAAAAAGAAACTTACTTTTTGGCTATCTCTCGTTAAACAATCACCCTAATATTACCCCTTGTTTCCCTCCCGCAATCAGAATGCTATTTTGCTTCACTGGTAAGACACTGAGTAAATTTGGAATTGTGTTGCAAAAGTGGATGAAATAAATCACACCTTACCTTTACTCCCATTCGTAGAAATGCTTTATGTCTAGGTGAGATTTCGTTAACACTTATTTTCCGTAAATTGCGCGTTGCTAATGTATGTATTTATTTATTAGGTTGGATTTTAATTCGTTCTACTCTGGCAAGTTCGAAACTATGGGTTTGGATAAGCTGAAGGTCGAGGCATCCGGTTAGCTATGAAAACATGTTTCTCTTATTTGTATTTTGATATTTAATTCACAATTATGTTTACCTTAATTCTTTTTATAATAAATTATTGTTCGTTGTATGGTTTTTTGTTTGTTTGTCTATTTACTTGTGCAATTGCTATCAATCGTTATTAAAAATAATGTATGTTACAGCGTGCAATCAACGTTTATTCGCAGGAGCAAATGCTATTGAATAAAAGATATGCTTTGAAAAAGGGAATAAAATAAATAGTTTAAAGCCGAATTATTTAAACTAGCAATACCACATTAAGTTAAGAAGACTAGAGTAAAATGTAACGTGAAGGTAAGTTTATTTACCCTTGAGACCTGAGAATAAAGGTTTCTTCGAACTGTTGATTTATAAACAATGACGTCATTACACGATGCGAAGCCTTCTAGACAGGGTTATTAATAACGGAATAATGTGGCCAAAATACCCGACGTTCAAAAAGTTCACTTTTCGCATATATGGGGTCTATTATGGTTACTTTTTAAAATTATTTTCATAAAGCCATAAAAGTATTAAAGCTGTTGTGTTTTTGTTTTTAATGGAACCCCTGTATATTATTGGAAATTATTTCAATTGTTATGGAATCCACATTGTAACGAGTGCCAATTTTTGTACTGGTATTTTCGTTAGGCGCTCCTAGATGGCGCTGGCGCAAGCAGTACAGGTAGCTGCCTGATTCCTGATTGTTCTTCTCAATCTCGAAGCACGCACTTATTTCCGATAGTCTAGAAGCCGGCGGGAGATATAAATGTCGCGCCATTATTGGCCGGGGAGTTAGTCAGTTAGACGGTAGCAGTTGAGTCGTATGAGTAAGTGGACAGCGAGTCGAGATAAATACGTGCAAATAAATACCCGTATACATAAAGTGAGTTATTTCAGTGTTTAATTAATAAGTGTGTTATTAGTAATTAGTGAGTAACTTCATTAATAGTGTTTATTTGATTTTATTTAATAGATTTTAGTTAAATTAAATATATCGCCGGTGTATTTTTCTAAACCCCGACAGCGTTATAATAATAGAAACACTACAATATAGTACTTAGAATAGGTAGCCTCGTGTAGTACCTTTTTAGGTGGAGCACGTGGTTGGGATGGTTTGTAATTATTTAGTTTTTCATAAATAAAGTGTATATTATTGCATTTTTGGACTCTCAATCCAAATAACTGTCTGTTTTATAAAGGTTTATAATACCTCCCACTTGGCAAAATAACATGATTATAACGTCGTCTAAATGTTATCTTGTAACGCGAAATGTTACAAAAATATATACAATGTACCACATGCAGTAACATTTCTACGACTGTTTAATGTCCGCCTAAGCGATGTTGCGAAACAATATTTCCCAGTAATGTTAATACGAGGTCTTCGAGTAACATTACTTTAACATGACGATTAATGTTGAAGTATAGCTCTTGCGTAACATTTCTCATATGTTAAAGAGAAATATTGATACAGTGTGGCAATTAAATGTTTCTATAAATATATCTACACTAATGTTTTCTATTGGGATCTTTTATTTACTCAAAAGTTCTTGCTGCATTATACAAAAAACATGATGTTGAGGTTTTATCGAGAGTTATATAATTAATATAAAACGGAATCTCAATCAGTCTTATTGAAATTCAATGTTAATATTATAATTTCATGTTACCCTCGATAGATCGGGCCCATCTGTTTATACGAATTTATCTTCAGTTACTAAAATTACAATATTAATATTAAACATGAATGCCAGAAAAATATAATGGAGAAGACATTTTTATAATATAACATTATAAGTCTTTTTTTGTAATTATTTTTGCAGATACATTAAAATGGTCAATCATATATCATATAGTTCTATGTAAAAAGTAAATAGTAATACTGTGAATAATATTATAAATAGCTATTTAAGTAAACGAAATACATTAATAAATACTTTAAAAAGTAAAATGCTGCTTACAGAAGACAATAAAGGCATTTATTGATTAAAAAAAATACATTAAATTCCATTTTGATAACTTCAGTATTGGAAACAGATTAGTTAATTATAAATTAACATGAATAGAATCTAAACAAAAACTCACAACACATAAAGAAAAACGCCCCGAATGCATTTTATTCCTTTGAACATTTTGCTGTTCTTCTATCAATCTTTGTTTTGCATAACGAAACCATTCCATGACAGTTATTTTCGTATTCTGTATCTGTGAGTAACATATTCTTCTAATTCTCTCTGAAATTAAAAAAAAGAGACCGTCAAAAAATGAGATCAGAAAAACTATTTTATTTATATGAAATTGAGGGTGAGCTGCAGATTTTATATATATACACTGTTTATAATTATTGTAAAATTTGTATTTGATCAAGAATTGCTACAATCCTAAGAAGACATTACGTGACATTGCTCATCTATAGCACAAAGGTAGGTTTAATGTAACATATATGGGTTATGATATACATAATACATATCTGTCTTTAAAGATCTTCCATGAATTTGAAAGGATCGACATAACCTACTTTAGCATTATAAATAAAGCTTACCTGATAATATAAATAATTTTTTCTCCATCAAAATAAATTGCGACGCACAATCCCCAAGATGGTCCTACCCACCCCTGTCCAGTCACGTTACCATATATTGTAAACAGGGGGTTCACAGGTTCACGCCAACTCGTGTATGCGCGGTACGAAAAAACTTGTGATGGCAAGCGATACTAACTTTTACAAGTGCGCAGTGCGCAACCACAACCCCACTAACATGATTAATATAGGCTACAAAAAATGTTAAAAAATTTCATCACCATTATTTACTTTATAGAGAAAATTTGCTCCATTAGTTTTGTGTTTTCAAAATTCTAAATTTGCAGAAACATATATACGTACTTATCTTACACTTTATAAAATGTAAATTTTGTAAATATGGAAATGTTATAACTAAATATTACCTCAACATTTCTGACAACAAAGTCTTTGTATTTGTAACATTGTTTTAAAATATTTTTTCCTGATTACATTGAAATGTTACTGTAATGGCCTGCAATATTTCTATCATTATTTAATGTTGCTGTAAAATTTCAGTAACATGTTTTTGTTTAACATCGCTGTCTAGTAAATAATGTAATATTACTGGGATATCTGCAACATTACTTGCCAAGTGGGCTTAACCTTAATGTTTTTTAAATAATTTAAATTTTGTAAAAATCCAATCTAATTTTCATGTTTCAAATACTTAAGAAATATTGAAGTTATGTAACCGAAATTTATAGTGAAGTCTAACAATAGACTATGTTTTATAATCCAATTATAATAAACTTGCCATCTTATACAGGGTGTTCCAAAATTAAAACCAATCAAATAAGAACTTTAAGTGGCTATAATTTTATTAATTTAAATAAAACGCCATGTTTTTTTTACTTACTGGCAACTGTACTTTTTAATTACAGGTATTTATAGTTTATAGCTTTAAGTAATACATGCTGATTCCGTGTTTGGATGTAAACGAAATTGAAGAAAATACCTCAAAATTGCAACGGGATAATAACAATGTTGCATATACTATTTTCGAAAAAACCTCGATTGGAACTTGTACTGTACCTACCCAGGTAGCACCAAATATTAGTAAAATATTTTTTTGCCAATATATATTTTATATAGGAAGTGACAGATTTTCTTTTATTTCATAAATATTGCTAACTAATATTTCTCGCATATTATCCAATACATATGTAGTATATATTTATTTCTTATATAGGTATAATATTTTTTTCAAATATATATTCCATATAGGAAATGACAGATTTTTTTTTATTTCGAAAATATTGTAATTAATATATAGAGCATATTGAGAAATACTGGTTTTCTTATATTGCTTTAATATTGCTAATCCATATACATGTGGATGGTCTCATGAAAGTATCTGCTATATGATTTTCCATTTGCAACAATAAATTATAAAGCATTGATTTAAATATCAGAACTCAAATCTGATCTCAAATCGAATAGGAAACAATTTGGAATCGAGTGTGGTTTCAGTTAGGATGTTGACGCCAATAAACACTTTCTAATTATTGCAGTAAAACTTAGAAAAATTACATATGAGATTATGTCACAACACCATTCCTATGTACAGTAGAACCTCCAGTATCCGGACTAATGGAAGGTTAACATGGTCTGGATAATGAAAAACCTGATAATCGAGAAGACATAAAATATTACATATGAACTTTTTTGTCATATAATTCCGGTAATGAGAGGTTCTACTGCAAAATAAAAAATAGGCATTAACAATATTTAGCAACACAAGATAACCAGTAATTCTTAACATACTCTACATATTAACAACATACATATACAAAAAAAAAGGTTAATGCTGGACGGCATACTTCTACAAGATAAAAAGTGTGCTAATTTTTTTATTTCAAAGATTAAATAATTCAAATGCACATTACTTAGATATACAAGATTTTGATTGCGCTAGGTATACTGATACTGTCTTTTTAATGATTCATCTGGTACCCTCATATGTCGATCTCATTCTTGTGGCAACTGGATTAAATTTTATACAACAATTGGACATTGTTTTATCAGCAAATATTCACACCAACAATCGCCTCAAGACATTTGCACACATCAACTTTTGTATAAAACATCTTACTACTCATATACTGTACAACTTACCACTAAAACTGGGGTGCTCGTAGAACTTAGACGCTGATAGCTAAAATCGAAATATTCACGTAATATATATTTTTGCAGTATTTTAAACCTTGATGAAGTTTTTTATGCAACTATTGTATTAAGGAAACAAAATTTAAATAAAACAATACAAAACATGTATATAATTATGCAATTTATTGTCTACTTTTAAAAAGCCTTGCCTACTGTATCAACGCTGTCATAACAGCATTCGTCTCATTCTCGTTGTTTCATCCTTCTGTCATCTTTACTACAAAAATCTTGTTAATGTACTGCATCGTGTAACCATTCCTCTTACCATCAATTGTTTTTGCTATATTTTGCAATATCCCAATATGTTCACCGATATTTGTGATATTTGTTATGCATATCTCCATTTCTGTAGGCTGCTATTTCATATTTTTTAAGTGTGTGTTTGACAAATGATACTTATGACAATTCGAGTTGGACGACATACCTCTATCCTGTAACATTATTTTTGTAAACATGCAGTAACACCTGCGTTGTAACAGTTCTTAACCCATTAATTTATAATTACGATACTTACCAGTTGTCAATTATAACCAGTGCAATGTTTATTCACGACTTCTGTTCTTATAACCCACAATCATGGACCACAAAACTACCACTGCTATGACTCCACTCACACTCCACGTGATGCACACGTGCTTGTCGCTTGTTTACGATACGATATATGCACTAACTCACGTGACTCAAACAGCAAATAGGATTGGACAACCGCAGATGAAAAATTTGTAAACCTAAAGCCAGTAATTTAATACTTCAAATACAAATTAAAATAATAAGAGAAAGATATTAATTTTTGTTAAAATAGAGTATATTTTGTACATGCGTATTCTACTTAAAAATATATTATTAATTCTTTCAATATTACGAACACGAATTATATATAAATGTTTAAGATATTCGATTAAAATGCTGTTAGAAGCCATGAATTAAATTTTTAATAGATAACGAAATTATGACCAACCCAATCTGTGCTTTGTTTTTTACATGAATATCCAAAGTGTAACAAAACACTACTTTTGTTGGTTAAGTAAACCCTGATAATATTTATCATGTATGTAGATATAATAGTTGTTAAATATTAAATTCATGTTGTATAAATATGTGTGCTACATGATTATATTTCCCATATAAAATAATATTAATAAATATTTTCGTAAAACCAAAATAAGATATTGGAAAACGATTATAAAATAAATATTCAAAAAATATTTTGCAATCAATATAAAACTCGCAATATTTTAAAATATTGCTATATGTTGAATGTTAACTTTGGTTTGGAATGTGTGATATAATATTGTTTCCATGTATAATAAATATGATTTTTAAATATATATGCACAGTTATAAACAAATATTATATAAATGTGTTGTTTATGTTGGAAATATTTCTCATACATATAATATTTGTAAAATATAAAATAGATATTTTATAAATATTGTGTGCTACCTGGGTATGTTTCAAGTTATACTCTTTGCAAAATGATAGATATTTTCTTGCACGATTTATCGACTATCCTACGGAAGCACTACCTAACAAGTATTTTGGAAACAAGTATGAGTATTATGTTGTTCAAAGATTATTTCTGAGAGTAAATTGAGGGATTAAAAAAATATAAATATGATAGACACTCTAGTTGTTATCAATGCTATGTGCAAATATATTGGAAAAAGAGTTAGGAAAAAAACACAAATTTATATATCAAATAACGTAAAGTTCATTTTTGTACTAAAAAAACGTAGGCATTTTAAATATTTTGTTGTTTTAACGCAAAATACGTTAAAATTTCATTACAAAACGAATATATTAATCCGTTAGATTCAGATTTGTGTTTTAGTTTTGGTTGGTTTACTTAACTGTATGATACGTAGAAAATAAAGATACAAAATCAGTACGAAAAATAATATATTGACTGGGAATATCTATGTTATAAATCAATCTAAAAACTACAAATTTATACAGTCTTTTTTATTTACGTCATAAATACAAAAACAAATGCTTACAACCTAAATTGTTTTTATTCATTACTGATATTCCGTTGTGAGGTAAGTTGCTGTATAATTTCCTTCTGACATCTAATTACATCTTGTAGTTCTTTCACTAGTTGATTTGCCTGTTCGTTTTCGCAATGCTTTTTGTGCAAAAGATTTTTAACTCGCTTGAGGATCTTCTTATCGACTTTGACTCTACTGCAAAAATTAAAACAACCCCTATCTGTCGCTTCATCACCCTCTAGAATTATACCATCATGATACAACTTCACTCTCATACTTTTATTAGGTAAATAGTCTGGAATGAGAAATACTTTCCTTATCGTACTCTGAGGTATCCAACGCCTCAAACCTGTGCCGGAATAACCTCGAAGGAGGCAATCGTTTCCGGGTCTTAGACTCTTTTTTCCCAGTATTATGTTTTCTAAGTAAACGATGTAATTAATTCTTTCTCGATAATCCGACTATTTCTGCTTCGCTTTTGATTTGCTGAGTATCACTAACGGCTAAACCGTTAAGCAAGTTGAATAATATGATGGGTATCATGAAGATGAACAGGAGGAAGATTAATCTATTCCAAACGGTATCGAAATTGATGGAAGCCGCGTCAAATTCACCGGTTAACATCACGATGGTTTTGATGAACGTCAAACCCGGCTCGCCGAAGAAGTCTGGTTCTGTATCTTCAGTACTATTCGACTTAGTATTGTCAATATTATTGTTATTATTAAATAATTTATAGAAACACATTACGAAAGCTATGAGTAATACTGCGTACCACAATAAGAAGGTAAAGAAGTTTTTGGCAACGGTACGTAACATAACAATATTTGTAGACCAAGTTGGATGTTGCCCTAGCAACACCATCACTTCCAAGGCGATAAGAACCATGGCTATTGAGGATAATTGTTTATATAACATGCTGGGGGATTTGTAAAATATGGGGTAAAAACAAACGAGCAGCATTGTCACTTCTAAAATGTTTGGTAGACTACAACAGTATGTTCTGAAAGATAGAACCAATTGAAATAATTCTCGAAGAACTATCATTACGTAGGATATCATTAGAATGATCCATATGCAAGTTATTAAGGGTGAATAGTTGGCTTGTTCGTCTTCGTCATCCGGAACAAACACGTATCCAACGAACGTTAAGCAAAACACGAGGAATAATAGGAGATTAGTCCGAAAGAACCATCTCATCCTATGCCACTTAATGTCGACGAAACTTGCGATCAATGGATGTATCAATAATTGGTGCATTTCAGGAATTCTACTCATCTCTTGTATAACACCCGTTTCACATAGCAGTTCATCATTTTCCACACTTATCAGGGTATATTTGTCCTTTTCACCTTTATCTATTTTCACTGGTACGGTAGGAATTAGAGATTTATAATCGAATTTCACGACGATGTTCTGCTTATCGTTACCATCTTGCCTGTCTACACTGATGCATCTATCGAAATGGACTTTAGGGTGTCCGTATCGATGTCTTCGACCGGAAGTGTATTGTAATAATTCTCATTCGCTAAACTGGCTCCCTTGTCTAATAATTTTAATGTTATCCCCGGATCGGCTGATCCGCTTGAATAATGGAGGAGTATTATTGGTATCTGAGTATTCGTTTAATGGCAACTCGTGCTTTTGATCCAACAAAATATTTAAACATTTCTTGTAGCCGGCCTTATTATGCTGAAACAAGTTTATATTCTTTAACAAGGTCGTTAGAAGTCCCTTGGGATAATCTTTCTTTTCGTATTTTTTTAGGAGTAGCTCAAATATTTCTGGGTTTCCTTCTTTAGCGGCAATTTCCAAAGGTGTTTCTTTATATTTGAGAGCAGTTTTAGTTTCATCGGCACCGCGTTCTAATAATCTTTTAACAGCTTGGTGCATGTTATTTTTGCAGGCCAACTGTAGAATCGTACCTTCTTCAATTGTTTCGTTCGGATCAACTTCTGTTAAATCTAAAAATTCTCTTTCTCGTCGCTCATTTATTAACATTATCGGTGATTTGATCCGATTGCTATTATTATCACGACCTCCTGCGGGCAATTGATAAAGATGCTTCTCTTCAATTAATTCTCTCGCGTTTTTGCCTCGTATTTTATGAGTTTCAATGTCCACGTCCTTTCCACATTCCATGATGGCACTGACGACATTCTTGTAACCTTTATGAGCGGCCCATAAGATTGGTGTGTATCCTTTTCCATCGGCCTTATTTACATCTACGTTCGATTTTAACAAAATATCTAAGCATTTATTAAAATTTTCCGTATCTACGCCATCGCCTCTCACCAACAAATTCAACGCTGTGTTTTCATTGGCGGTCGCGTTCAAATTCACGTGATCATCTTTCACAATCAAACTAAGAATATGGGATTTTTACCGGCTACAGCGGCATGTATGACTTCCTTCTTTGATATAGTAGCACACTCGCGTACGTTAGCTCCTAAATTGATCAAGGTTTCCACAGTCGAAACGCGAATTGTTTCGGCAAAATTCTCGCAGGCAATGTGCAGGATCGGCTTATTATGCGGGTAGGGATATTCTTTATTTAGAATGTCAGATCCTTCACTTTCAATTAATTCCCTTATCTTCCCTAAGTCATTGTTTTCTACGTATTTAAGCAATCTGTCTTCACTTGAAGACATGCTTAAGAGTTCATGGGATTCTTTAGGCATTCTGGGATCTGCAAATAAAAAAAAAAGTTTAAATAATCTTAAATAAACACCTTTATTTATCCGCAAACATGTTAAAATGTAGATAGTGTGATTTTTAACATTATCATGTAATATTAAATTTTTCGAATTAAATGTGAATCCGAGCACTACAAGTGTTTGTTGTGCTTTTTGTCTAATTTGAATAATAATTTATTTTATAATTAATAATTATAATTATAAATCATTTAATTTTATTATTTTTTTTAAAAAAGGAAGTTTTTTACTTTGAAATGTTTTTAGTAAGAATCAAAATGTTAGTTAAACTTACAGCATACATTTAGTTAAGAGCCGTAATGACCGTACAATAGAAGCAATAGAAAATAAGCAGGGGTACCTATATGTTTCTATTAGTTGGGTTCGACAGTTGGTGAGAAAGTTTGACACAACAGGAGATGTAAAAGGTATTAAAAAGAAAAAATCTAATTATCACGAAAATGATGCTGCTACATTGATAAAATTGACTCTTTACGTCAATATATGATCTTGATATAGCCTCCCATTGCTTTTTAAATAAACGATCACAGAAAAATTAAAATGTTGGCACAAAAAAAGTATTTTCACTTTTTTTGCACTCCTTCAATCAACTCTATGTTTTAGATTAGTTATTCGCTCAAAAAATTAATTTTGTTAAGGTTGGTAGTAAAACAGAGTGAATGTAGAGTTAGAATGTCTTTGAATATCTTTTCCGAATTATTCTCTGACGTCAATTTGTCATTTTGTAGTACCTGCTCAATCACAAGTAGTCGTATGCGTATAATTGACATCAGCGGCGCCTGGTGCATATTAGTGCTGTTATCCAGATCCAGTTACTTTACTATCTGGATATCCGGATTTCATTGTTATCCGGATCCACTATCCGAAACCTCAGATCCGGATCTGCTATCCGAAATCTCGAAACCAGATCCACTATGCGCCACCTCAGATCCGGATTTGTTATCCGAAATCTCAGATCCGAATTTACTATCCAAAACCTCGTATCTGATGCAATAATCACTATGTAATGCAGAGTAAATCTGCAAATATGTAGTATCGACACTAATATTGAGTTGCCTACAGATCCGGATCCCAGAACCGGATAGTAGGTCCGGATTGGAGAACCGGATAATACATTGCAGTGGCGGCTCGTGAGTTATGAAAGAGGGTGGGCACAATATAAGAACTTGCTTATTTTTTGTACATAAAATCCATTTTCCTATTTTTCATGCTTGAAAAGAAGTCTATAACTTTTTTGTAAAAATTTGTTCAATCGATCTTCTGACATTGTGTTTCTCAGAAAGGTTTTAATGCGTTTGAGGATGGAAAAACATCGTTCACATACTGCTGTCCACAGGGGGGTTGTACAAATAGTATCCAACAGTTTATATGTTTCCGTCAAAACTTTCTTTTAGTTGTTATGTGTTATGAACACTAAAAGCGGCAAAACACCACCTACATCTACGTCACCATGTCCTCGTTCTCATAAATTACTGAAAGTTTACTGTTCAATTTTACGCTGTCCAACATAGGATAAGATTTCACATTTTTTTTTACACATAATTAACCGACGCAAAATATGACGATTTCTTTCCACATCTTAGTTGTACTTAATTTTATGTCGCAAATAAGCACTGTCTAACTATTAACGTATGTCTACTTTGCCTAGAACATTAAAATCCACGCATGCATTCATGTGAGAAACGAATTTTCGTGTTCTTTGCCCCTCTCTGCGATATGTTTATATTTAAGTCCTTTTTATTCACGCACTAAAACAAAATACTTTATTAAATGAAACAAAAATAAAAACAAAATCATCCACTCATATTTTTAATAAATACTCTATTGTAAGTTCGAGTTTTACTTCTGGAAGTGTAGTTTATTTGAATAGGCCTTCCCTTCTCTTTAATTAAAAATTTTTCCTCAAATGAGAGGATTTTTTTTTAAAGATTTTCCACTCAATTAACTTCCATCATTAAGAATAAACGTCACTTCAAGCCTTTGAAATCACACATGCGCGGTACGCGTTGAAAACGATGCAGTCGCAAGGAATGCAAGACGTTAACTGGGGACACGGCATTGCGTGCCCGGAAGCGACCGTATAAGCGCATATAGCGAAGATAAACTGAGCCGTCCGATTCATACTCCAAATAGGTACACTAGCGACACTTTCTAATTGTACGACCTACAGGGTAAAATAGAAGCCCATATCTTTAACGTGAATAGTAGACGGATTTATGCAGTAACTGGCCGCTTCGAAATATGTAACCACAGATGTGCGGTCTCTCTGTCGGTTATTTTAAAAAAGCTAGACTGGATTTATTAATGTGCGAAGTTGAATGCATCTCTTATGTATTTGTTATCTTTGCATAGGAATAAATTTATTTGATGTTTGAAGTATTTCGAATAGCTGTAGTGTTTATTAAATGGTTTTAAGAAGGTATTTTCATTTTACAGTTGAACTATGACTAGGAACTAAACCAAGGCATGTTAATTATACAATAAATCGCAATATCAATGGGTTATTACTTTTATTCATTTATACGTATGCAAATAATAATGAAACTATCAAAATGGATCGCATGAAGACATTTAAAGTATTTAGCTATACTGAAATCAGTAAAGCACACACCTCCTATGAATGAAACACTTTTTTCAATATTACTGAACACATGAAAAAGTGTTTCATTCAATCTAGTTAATGCATTAACTAGATTGCGACAGCCCCTATGTAAGATATTAAACAATATAGTAATAAGGATTAACTACTTCCACTTTTCGTGAAGTGGGTGTTGCGGCCAATTAATTATTAAATGCAGAGAAATTTGTAGTAATTTCGTTATTGACAGAAATGCATGTTTTGTTTTCCCTGCAGCGTTACCCAAATATGCTTATATTTTTTAATCTAATTAATGTCATGATGATTCATATCATTTTTTTTAACTCGCTCCGGCTTCCTTCTTTACATTAAATAATAAAGGAGATATGGCGAGGATGCATTCAAAACCATGATTTTTATATCAGATTATCAGATATTAAAGGAAAAGCTCTACACTCGTCAGAAATAGTTTTTATTAGTTATAGTAATGGTATGTTTCCATTAATATTATAATAGCAAGATAAAATAATATTTCGATTATAAATTCCCTAGTTTCAAAGATTTTACCTCAAAAGTCTCACAATATTTTTTCAAAAGAAATACAAATTTGAATTAGTGTTAAATTGAACAGTAGTGATAGCTATAAATATAAAATGCAGGTTTAAATTAGTAATTAATGATTAGTTTATATAAATATTAATTATTCATTATGTTAATATCGAAAAAAGGAGCCGGGGCGAATTAAAAATAGTTATGAAAACAATCATTGTGAATCAATGGATTAAAAACACAAACATATTTGGTAAAGCTGTAGGGATTTGTAAAGAAAACAAACATCTGTTTGTATACAATATTATATTTAAGGTAAGTAAATGAAAAAAATCGATTGTGCTAACCGAGGTAGGTCGCAGGCATAAGTATGCGCCTGTTAGTGTATTTAATTCTTTCTATTTATAAGATCAATGTTTTTTCTATGTTATTACTGCTTCTTCCTTACATTTAAAGTAGATTTACTACAAAAAACACGAGACCGCCACATCTGTGTTTACATATTTTCGAAGACGGCAGTTGAATGCATAAGTCGGCTACTACCCATGCTACACATTTAGGCTCTGTTTATGCTGTAGGTCGTACAATTAGAAAGTGTCGCTAGTGTAACATCGGAAAGAGTGCCCCCGAAAACAGAAGTTAGCTTCAGCATAGCGTTCGGAAATATACGCAGCATCTGCGGTTGCGCGGAATGGAACTTTGATACCCATCGTTAAAAAGTAGGTAAATTGTATCTAAAAAACAGACAACCGTTTTTGTTTAGTTAAAATCTCTGTTACCCCCCCTATAGCTCAAGTTGTACACGCGCCTGGCACATGTCACCGGGAAGGCTGCGACAACGATCTTCTTCGATCTCTTTTGATTCTTGTAATCCCTCATCACCTCAATCATCTCCCGATGATGTATGGAGGTTGTTTGATCGATTTATGTGAAATAGTTTTATTTTGTATATCTTATTTTAAATGAAAATATTACTGAACTAACGAGCTTATTAAAACTAAGATAAGCAAAGTTTACACACTTAGTTTAAACCAAATATTATACTAGTATACATATGGTCAAAGTAATGTTCCACTGGCGTACTATAGATGGCACCACAAGTATTCTCTTATGGAAATTTATTATCACTACAAATGCACAACGATAGAAAATCATCTATAATGCGCTAGTGGAACATTTCTTTGACCATATGTATACTGGTATAATTTTTGGTTTAAACAGCAAACAGATAATACAAGAATTGTCACTTGTTGTCGGCAGCTTTGATGTTTTACCGCCGGAAGTATCACTTCTAGCGCTACTTCATTATTTTAGCACCAGGTGCGTAATGACTGCAGTGGCGCTCTCATTGTAAATAGTGTAAATTAACAGTGCTGTCAGAACGCTAAAGTCATGCACGCGAACCCGTTAAAAAATGACAACTGTTGCTTTTTGTCTTATCTCTTCGCTGGTTTAAATCATTTTCATTCTGTTTGGAAACGCGGACCTTTCTTTCTGCACAATACTGATTCTCATGTCTCAATTGGTTGGTGATGTCAGAGAATAACCATAACTTTTCCTCCTATCCGATGATATTCCTTATATGACCGCGATTATTTTTTACTGTCGTTTTAATTATTTACACAACGCCACGAGTTTGCGTACAAGGAATGAGAATGGTAATAGCAATCGCTTCAAAAAATTGCTAAGAGTTGATTGCAAAAAGTACTCACAAGACCTGCTTGATGACTTGGACAGTTTACATGTCAAAATAATAGTAACGGCTGCTATGGTTGATGACAGACAGCGTGGTTTATGTCAAAACTAAATAGTGCAAAACTATGTAAACAAATAACTATATAAATTAAATAATCAATAATAAGTGAAACGCAACTTTAAAAAACTTAATAGTTAGGTTTTTGACGAAGTAAGCAGATTAATAGCATAATTTTGGAAAATATTAACTTCAGCACTTGCTAATATGACATTTATTTAAATTGACATTTTGATGTCACAATCTTACCAACACGAGGATAAACATTTTTCCCAAAAAGGTCCGGTAAGTGGCGCCAGTGGTGAACACGTGCAACTCTTGATTCGTCGGATTGTATAAAGTAAACGTTCAAACTCATCAAGAAGGTCGTGGCAAAAACATACAAAAATAGTCAAGCGTCGTTTGAAAAGGTGTATCTCTGCTATCTAATCGCTTTTAATTTTTTTTTTTGTGGGTCTTTGGGTCGCTAGAAAACCAAACCCCCTTCTCCGAGTAAGTTTAAAAAAAAACTGATCGATGTCTTATAATACCTAACCTTTAATTACGAAGATATTATTCACATTTCCTAATTTTTAATATGAGAATCTCCTAGCCCCATCTTGTAATGAAGAGCTTTATTACGTTTATCACAGCTTTATAGGTTTCCACAATATTATGTTCATGTTACTTAATGAATTCTCAATAACAGAGGACCTAGTGGATCGAGATAATTTTATATTTAAATATGTAAAAAGTATTTGCAGGTTGCGTCTATTTAGATTTTTTCGATTTTTTTGATTTTCCTGACGATTTGTCCTTTTTTCCTTTATCCTTTTTCTTCTTATCCCCTTTACTTCTTTTTTCTGGTTTAGGTTCAGGTTCGAGCTCGTACTCTAATTCGAAACCAAAATTGGGTAAGGATAGCAGTCGTATTAAGGGCATATGTCTGAGATATAAAGAACAAAAATGTAGCACAATTCCTCTACACTCCTCAATGGTGAATAATTTAATATGTGTAGGGGGAAATGAGACGCTATGATGCATCACAAAATCTTTAAAGAAGGCCAATACATCCTCAGGGCAAACATACAAGTGATCAGTAAAATATTTATGCGTTATATAGTACATTCCCAATATTGCACTCGTTTGTTCGAATCCGAATTCCGAACTGTCGCAAAAAATCGTCACATCGATTATGTATTCGATGAAAATATGCCTGGACGCCCCTTTGGGCATTTTGCCGATTTTATCCCCTAAAGCTTGACGCATTTGCCTTTTGTTGGTCAATTTTAAGTATTGTTGCAGTTCCTCTTTCGTCATGAATGCCCCGATGCAAATTGAAGCTGTGTCGATGGGTCTGCTGGGTTGAAACGGCATTAAATCGGGGCATGGTGGCGTTTTAACTACGGGTTCCTTTTGTTCTTCTTCTTCACCCAACTCCACATCTTTTTCTTCCTCCTCTTCCTTTACGAAAGTGTTTTCTTCGTGTAAGGCGGGTATGGAGAAATTTTGGATGTTTGTGTCTAGTTGGTTGATGTATTTGGTGATAAAACTCAGAGAACACTGACCATCCATACTTTTACAGTTTTCTGCATACGTTAAGACAAAAGTTATTAAAATCGTTCGATTTCAATGTTATTATTATTTATGATTTTGCTTGTGTATACTTATAACTTATTGTTTGACTACACTTATATTTCATTACAATTTTGACAACCTTTAAATGTCAGTTTTACACTGTTGAAAATTTTAACACTTTTTTGACTAATTTAATAGTCAGGAGAGGTCCACACTCTTTTCGTGTTATTTTGTCGAGAACTATAGAAGTTTAAATTTGACGAGCAAAGATAGTCAAGTATTGTATTGCTAAGGGTTATTTTGTCCACAACACGTGGAATTATGATATACTTCTAGTCACATTTTATTTGATCTAGACTAGACAAATTTACTAGCTGTTTAACTAATGAATGCGATCTATTGATGATTAACACCGTTTTCTAAACACAACGGCTTTTAATATGCAACTCCTATTTCTTAGTGCTATAATATTCTCTCTTTAAGATGTTTTTCTCAATTATAAATATGCAAAACACTCATTCACAAGTTTTGGTTTCAACTAAAACGTACCAATTTTAAAATGATTTTTTAAGAACCATTATAAAATTAAGTGAATGTTTATGCTATTTGATTCAAGTCTAAACTAATTGCGTAAATAGTGTTCCAATACATCTTTAATGAAATTTTTATGCCCAGTGGAATTAACGTTTAATAACACGAGGTTACACTTTGCAAGTCAGTCACATTTGGTGGTTTGTTTGGATATGTTAATACGGAGAATCAAACACGAAAACAGATACACGTGCAATGCAGGTGGTGCGTATAATGCAATACTGTATTAGAATAGGTGGGGTTTCTATATTTCTATCCGAGGGAAAAATTCTGATTGGTGACGCTTCTGAATGTCTAGAAAATAGTCAATCTCATATCTGAACAAAGAATTCCCACAAATTCTAGTAATTCTGTTCTAATAAAATACGCGTAGTCAACTCGTCTGGCAAAGTTTGGAAAAATCAACACCAAAATATTTGACTAGCGCAAAATTAACGCCAACACCGTAATATTTTCAACAGTGTACCCAATGAATTTTATACAATACTAGAAAGCGATAAATAATTAAGAAAACTGACTTAAGTAGTTTTGGTTTTACCCAAATCCCCCCAATCTTGCGTAATTTCCAGCAATAACAGAAATTGGAATCTTAGTACACGAAAACTTGGTTCAAACTAACTACACTCGTAATTATTGCAAACGGTGTCTCACCCCTGGATATGTTTGATGTAGAGAGCAACTTTTCAGACCGAAATTTACTACACGTAAACAAGGAGATAAGTTAATTTAATATAAAAAGTCCGCCATTTAACTAAAATATAGATACAGGTTAAATACAATCAAACAAAAATACCTGTTCAATTAAGTTTTTGTTGACATAACTAGTGTCAGTGTCGAAGTGTTGATCATTACATTTAGGTAATTTTGAGAGAATTATTTGATTAATGTAAACACAAAATTTGTTTCATTCATTATGTAAGTGTTGTTGTTACATGTTTCTTTTATTCTACAAAATTTTCAATTTATATAATGCTAAACGAAAGTATTGTTACATCTACGCGTTTGAGCTTAACAGTGATTTTAATTAATTCAAAATCTTTTCTGTCTCTATACTAAGACAAAATATTATATAGGTATTTTTGAAAAAAAAATCATTTGAAATAAAAGAACTTTGTTTGAATTAAATATTTTTTATACGCTAGTATGGGATAAATTTTATTCTGACGCTACTTCTCTTAAATGATGTTGATAGATTATTATTTACGTAAAAAACAATATAAAATTTACATTAGCTTTGTAAAAACACACCTCTAATTTACCATCCCTTTGATTTTGTTCCAAATTTTGATTACCATAAACATTACGCGGCTTGATAAACGATCTATACTCGATTAAATTTCTATCAAGATCTAGAAAAATGACACGATTCCAGGTAGCAGAGTCATGTCGAATAAACGTCGATATTTGGAGAAAAATAGATGACGATGTCGATACACCGAGTATCATAATCACTCTTTGCTAGGACCATCCCTAAATTAGTTATTTTTGATGTAAATATTTCTAATCTTTGTACACCGATATCGTAAAGGTATATCGTTTTAACTTTAAAAATAATCACAAATTACATAACGTTTACCGTATTAGCCTATTTGCTATTATATAGCCTAATTCATATGCTAATTATCTGTTTTTATATTTCCATTAAACGAGTTTGAAAGAAATATAATTTTACATCATGAACCTTTGAGTAGCGCTCTTTCGACTCATCCAAGCCATTTTGTTTTTTTGATGTGGGTGTATGAACCGTAGAAGCAATGTTTTGTGTGCCTTTGATTGTTGTTTTGTATTGTTTAATTACAAATAATATTTGAGGTACCCATTTAGTTGTCACACATATGTATGTAAGAGAGACTTTTGCAATACGCAGTTTTTTTGTGCTACAGAAGACTTGGTAATATTGTATATATAATATATAATAAAAATAATGTCGATACGACTTCCACAAATGATGTTTATATGACGTCCGTAAACGACGTTGATGGTCTGTGGCATTATTGTTAATACACTTGGCGGGAAGGGTTAGAAAGTAATAGACGTAATATAACCGTCAACGCTAACGTCTCGCAGGACACTCGCGCTCGCGTTTCATTTAAAACACCATATACATAATATGTTGCGAGAGGGCGCTACTAACACTAACACCCCCCCTGGTCTTTGACCCCCGCTTTTATACAATGCTCAAGAATACGGTTCAGGTCGATCGTTTTTGTCAGTGAGTCTGCCAAGTTTTCTCTGCTTGGTATATATTTTAATTGTATAATTTTAGAGTCAATGGCGTCTTGGACGAAGAAGACCTTCAAGTCTATATGTTTGGTTCGTTCTGAGGCTGTGCGGTTTTCGGCGAGTTTCTTCGCGCCTTGGTTGTCAACATGCACGGTGATCGGACTTCCGGTTAGGTGGTTCAAATCTATTTCCTGTAGGAAATTTCGCATCCACATCGCTTCGCGAGTGGTTTCACTCAATGCAATAAATTCCGCTTCAACCGTGCTTAGCGCCGTTACACGCTGCTTCCTGCACATCCAGCTGATGGCACCTCCAGATAGTGTTGATACGAAACCGCTGAATGACTTTCGGTCGGTAGCGTCCGAACCCCAGTCCGCATCGCTATGGAATTCGGTCTTATCTTCGTTTTTCACGTACTCTATACCATAGTTTTTCGTTCCTTGGACATATCGTAGAACGTGTTTTACCGCCTTCCAATGTTCGGTCGATGGTTCTTTACTGAATTGACTCAGGTGTGTTGTAGCGTATGCTAGATCGGTCTCGTGCCAGTGGCTAAATATAATAGCTTCCGATTGCTGTTCGGTAGCGTGATGCTCCCGCTTCGTCAGTTGTTTTGTTCGTTTGCTTTTTCGTATTTTCCACCAACTGGGAGTGGAGACTTTGTCGGTTTGCTTTCAGACATGTTGAATTCTTTTAGAATTTCTGTCGCGTAGGCCGTTTGATCTATCCTGATGCTGTTGTCATTTGTTTTTACACGTATCGACTGCACGTGTCGCAATATTCCTAAGTCGCGTGTTTCGAATTCTTCGCTAATCGCTCGTTTCATTTTCGTGATTTCGTCCGTTTTTCCGTATAGTACCAAATCGTCAACGTAGGTGGTGATTATAATTTCGCGTTTCATGTCGAAATATACGCATGGATCGGCTCTCGATCGCGTAAAACCTTTTGCTTTCAAGAAAGTGTCAAGAGTTTCATTCCATCGCCTTCCTGACTGATGCAGACCATAGATGCATTTTCGCAATTTACAAATCCATTGGCCGCTTGTCAGTTCCTTTGAGTTGGGTATGTTTGGGTACCTTTCTCTCAATCTTTCAGTTGATTCGATAAAGCCGCTGGGTATTTCAATGTATGTCTCGTCTTCTATGTCGGCAAGCAAGTACGCCGCAACGATGTCGAGGTGGTGAACCTTCCAACCTTGTTTGACCGCAATTGCCATGAGAGTTCTGGTTGTTTTCATTTTGACCACGGGGCTGTATGTTTTGTCGTAGTCAATGCTGGCCGCTGTTCGTTTCCCAAGGCAACCACCCTGGCGCGATGTCTGGTTAATGTGCCGTTTTCATCGTACTTGCGCTTGAAGGACCATTTCGTTCGGATTGCTTTTACGTCTTTGGTTCGCTTGATGAAATTCCATGTTTTGTTTCTCATTAAGTTTTCGAATTCTTCTTCCATAGCTTCTTTCCATTTGTCTCTATCCGGTGCTCGCATCGCTTCTTGGATATTTTGGGGATCGCGCGTTCTAGATCCTGTTGCTTTTGCCTTATTTGTTTTTGGTTCAAAGACATAATCTTTTCTCCACGCTGGAGGGATTATTTGTCTTCCGCTTCGTGATGAGAAGAACTGATTGGTATTTATTTGGCTGTATTCGGTTTCATTGGTTTCGGTATCGCTATTTTCCACTTCACTCCCCTCCGCACTCTCTTCTACGTCGCTTGCGGGATTTTCGCATGAATTGTCGTGAATGTGGTTGGCTTCATTATTTGTTTGTGATGTTTCGGGTGTGTTTGCGGCTGTTGTTACAGTTTCGTCTACGGGTTCATCTTGCGTATCAATGTATATTGTCGCCCATTCTTTCGCCTTTTCGGGTGTGTAGCGCTTCCAGTTTCTTGCTGGGAAAATGTTTTCGTCAAATACAACGTCTTTCGCTAATATAATCTTTCTGGTTGTAGGGTTGTAAATTCTGTATGCTTTCGATTGGCTGGAATATCCTACCATGATACCTTTTCCGCTCTTTGGTTCAAATTTTGTTCTGGGTTCTTTATCTTATACCACGCACGGCATCCCAAAATCGCAAATGGGAGATGTCCGGGTTCATACCATGGAATCGTTCGTAGGGTGTTACCCTTTGTTCGCTACGGTTGGACATCTATTCGTATATACGTCGCCGTTGAGATAGCTTCACCCAAAAACTGAGTGGTAATCCGCTTTCGATTAGCATACATCTTGTCACGTTTGCTAGCGTTAAATTTCTTCTTTCGCTTACGCCGTTTTGTTGAGATGTTCCGGGAATCGTGAGTTGCCTCTGATAACCTTCGCGTTTAAAGTAATTCCTCGAATTCTTTACTCATGTATTCCCCGCGCGGTCGGTGCGAAGTGGTTGTATTCGTAAGTTGAATTTATTTTCCACGTATGCTCGATATTCTTTGAATTTCTCGAATACTTCGCTTTTCTCTTAAGTAAGTATGTTTCGCCGTATCTCGAGTATCGTCATAAATGTGACCGCATATTTCGCTCCGCCTTCGGATAAAGGTACGATGTCACCCAGTACATCAGAGTGTATCAGTTCTAGTGGTCGATTTGCTCTTGATTCGCTTGCTTTCGGAAAGGGAAGGTTTCATCTTACCTTCAACGCATGTTTCGCATATGTCGCTAGTGTTTCGTCCGTAGCATTGATGAAAATCTCATCTTTCCTTATCTATCTTCAACCGCTTTCACGTGTAAGTGACCCATTCGTTTGTGCCAAAGCGCTATGTCTTTTCGTATGACTTATTCGCAGAGTGCCCTTGTTCGTAAATGTAAAATAAGTTTTCTTTTCTTTGTGCGAACCTTCTATCTTCCGTCACTGTTGGTTATTTGGGCGCCTTCTTTCATTAACTTTATGCTATGCCCTCTTCGGTGAGGCGTGTCGCCGATATTAAGTTTCCGTTTAGACTGGGACGTACAAAGTGTTCGATAATGTTACGTGTCTGCCCCGCATTCGCTGGATAATTCTATTCGCACGTCGCCGTATCCCTCAGCTTGGATTTTTCCTCCTCCTGCGATTTCTATTGACGAACATTCTTTCGTGAAGTTAATGATTTCTCTTTTGGTCTGTCATGGTGGTCCGTAGCGCCGCTGTCTAGTATCCAGGCATTCGATTCGTTGCATGCGACGAAACTTTTGGGTGTGTCCTTGTTTATGGCGCTATGTTTTGTGAACCATGTCGCTGTCCGGTCGCTCATCGCAATTTTTGCTGCAGCTTCGCCAGTCTTCTTTGTGTCATCTTCTTCGCTTTTCTTTTGATCTCCAAATTTTGGGCAATTTCTTCCTATGTGTCCGTGCTCTTGGCATCGATAACATCGTATTCCCTTTCATCGTGCAACCCGCTCGCGTTTCCGAATGATCCTCTTCCTCTGTTTCGCGTCCGCGTCCTCCTCTGCATATCGATTTTCACTACTTCGTCCTCTTCCTGGGTTCTGTCTTCCGTATACATCTGGTCCTTTGACTTTCATCGCTTTCTGATTGTCGCTTTCTTCGGGCTTAAAATGGCGTGCGTTTAGACGTCTCTCTTCTTCTAGGAGTTGGTTCTTAAATTTCTGGAATGAGAAATTTGGATCGTCGCATTTTATATTTCTCGCAAAGTTTTCGTGTTCGGGAGGGAGTCCCATTGCAGTGTGAGGCGCTGCTTGTTGATCTGTTAAATCGATTCCTGCGCCTTTAACTTTGTAGAGTAATTTACTACGTTTCGAGAGATATTCATCCATCTTCTCGTCATTGGATTTTTCTAACGTCGCATATTCCTTCAAGGCAAGCATTCCGTGCCACAAATCGAATGTGTTGTATGTTTCTTTTAGTCTGTTCCAAATCTGCTTCGCCGTTTCACATCCCTCAATATTGTCCAGAGCGTCATCGTTGATCGACACAAGAAGTGCTCCTACGGCTTTCTCGTTCGCCGCGCTTTCCGCTGGGGTTGGGTTTTGTCCATGTCCTGGGTCTATGGCTGTCCAACAGTGCTTCGCAATCAGGATACCTCGCATTCGCTGACTCCAGTATTTGTAATTTTCGCTGTTGAGCTTTTCCATCTTAATTTCATCTGACGTCATTTTCGTTTAGTAAAGTTTCGCAAAATTTAGTTAATATACAGCTGACTCAAGATGATGGACCCTGACCGTTTACAATATTTAAGGATATGTGATAATATATAAAATGATTCAACACAACAAATTTTTTTTTCAATAATTAGATATCTGTTCGTATATATCGTTATTTCGCAAAATATTTGTATAAATGATCAAAAAATAAATATGCATGTAAACATACTCTTATTTAACATAGAACTTCAAATGCCGATACAGTATATCGTATGGTAAATTTTCCTGAGCAAATTTAACTTTAATGGTTTCTTTAAATATTTCGGTAATTTTATTTAACTTAAATCTAATAGAATTGCCTCTAAAACTTTTAACATTGGTGACACATACATAGAATTTTAAATAACGCATGAATATTTGACACGTGGTAGGTGTTTTTATAGGTTACCTAATATTTGCTTCGCTTTAACACAATCTCAGGTAATACTGTTCGTAGTGAATGGTTCGCTTAATATAAAATAGAATTTTTCAAACACATTTACAAAGATACTTTACTCGGGCAATGCTTAAGGATTCAATTTTATTTATTTTACATGAGTCGTATACGTACGTTTATTCTATTGTTAAACACACACTGTCTGTTCGATATTGTGCCATATAAATGATGTTTCTTCCTTCATTGTTCTATCGCTGTACTTTCTGTCGGATGATTGGTCTCGCTCGCCGATCAATTCTTTCACCCTAGGTATTTTCCAATATGATCGTTCGCTCGCAGTTAGAGATTCTGGTGTGTCGATTCGTTTTGGACGTCTTTTTAATAGGATATAATTGTTTTCGCACTTTATTTTTCACGTGACACTGGGCCCCATAACCTGTTGTACACTTGGCGGGAAGGGTTAGAAAGTAATAGACGTAATATAACCGTCAACGCTAACGTCTCGCAGGACGTTTCATTTAAAACACCATATACATAATATGTTGCGAGAGGGCGCTACTAACACTAACAATTATGGCGTCTTTTTCACGTATTAAATACATCATAATATTGGGACAATACGTCGATTGTCCCAATATTATGACGTATCAACAACTAAATATCGACGTCTTTGTGACGTCAGGCTGCTACCTGGGATATGGATGTCATCGCTCAGAGTATAATTCTAAATATCTTGAGACGCAGACTATTGAAAGTAGAAACATACATATGTAGAAGACCGTCGCATACGGACTCCAATTTAGCACTTCCCCGCAATACAAATTAGGTTCAAGAATATTTAATATTTGTTAATTATAGTGATAAAGTGTAGCAATATTCTAGGATGACATCTCAAATTAATAACTATAGTATTTTAAAACAAAATGAATTACCATTGATATCTTTTTAGAGTAAAAATTATGAAAATGAAATAATAAATATAACAAAGGAGTTATTCCTGAAAAATATATCATAATAGTGTTTTAAGTAAAAAGTTGGCTGGAGATTGGCTCTACCACGGGCGACCACTGCTTTTCGTTGCTTACGACATTTTTGTATTACTAATGCAATGATAATTGAAATGATTGACGAAATTTCATGGCTACTTTATTTAATCTTAAATTAGATTTTTCGTCAATTAAAGCATAATATCAAAAACTCCATCAACATGTTACACATGGTTGAAATCAGAGCAACACATTTCTAGCTCTGTCGAAATCCAATATGGCGTTCATAAAAATGGAAAGATCCAAGACGTCCTTAAAATTGAAGCACACCATTGGATAAAAGATTAAAAGTGGCATTGAGAATGTACATGTAGTTTTTCTCTGCAAGGCAGAATAAAAGTACTAGAGGCGAAATAAGAAAATCTGATGTTTTCATTTCAGGAACCGTCATTTGCACTAACAATAAGTCTTTTCGGGCATTGTAATAATCACAAAATTTAGCAACTTTGCCAAATTTGAAACTACCGTCTATCTTCAATAATAAGCGAGATCTCAATGGTGAAGATCGAAAATGAATCAGCCTGTTTATGTAAGCCTATTAGTCTTAAAAAGTAAAAACGTGTTTTGCACTTTATTTATCGCTGATCGAATTGACACTGCATTGGTTGAATACATTTAATTTTAAATTTACAATTGAAATACATCCGTTTAAGTAAATAACTTCTGTGCTTCTCTGGCGTAAACATGCATACAAAGAGATTGAACGTGATTATTTTTGCAAATGCCGTCAGAATAAACACCTACTTGTGTATCTTAAGTGGCGCCCACGTAAGATCAGCTTTTGTATGGAGGTTTAAATAATGATTTTAAACAATGACCGATGCAACGCATCCGTATGCAGCCGGTATTGTATATACAAGTACTTTTTAAGTGAAAATAAATCATTAAGAGTAGGCTTGTTAAGCACATTTAAGTTAGTGCAATGGGTGAATTCAGATATACAATTGCTAAGATATCAATTTATATGATTATGAATGTAATATTAGCAACATTATTTACGAATATGTTCAAGATATATTATAAGTCATTTTGCCGAATTCTATACTTACTTAAAACGAAAACGATATGGGTGTCCTACATCTACATGTGGGATTTTTGAAACTGGTTGCATTTCAAATCGACTACCAGAAATCAATTAAAAAGAATCTGTAAACAATTTAAATAAGTATAGAAGAGAGAAAATTGGAAATATGTATATACAGATGCCCTACTGAAGAATGGTTTTTTTAATTACAGCTTTATTTTTTCGTTTTAGAAGAAATGTCATCAAAATTTTTATAAATTCAATGTGTGTGTGTGTATCAAATATACACCCTTACATGAAGGTGATTCTTACACGACCTAAAAGAATCTATTGTGTTCTTGCTGTTTTTACAGCGGCCTTCAAATCCTATTCCTTCAGAAACTATAGAATCAGAAGCCCTTAGCGTTAGATAAGTCTCCCTCTTCGATTTCACGTGCCTCCAGTGCAACGCCTTGAAGTTGCACAGTGCTACGCAATTTGAGAGGGGATGGATGCCATCCTGTTCCCCAATCTGCTCCAGTCGTTTTGCTCCTCCCTTTGTTCCTTCTTGGGAGGTACTCTCACTTGGAAGTGGAAGCTTCTTATGAGGTCCTGCTCCAATTCCTGTTTATTAGCCGTGTCGTCCGCTAATAAACGTCCTTCTCCATGGTTGATCCCTGAGTAGCTAGGAAGAAAAGGTCACCTCCACAGAGCCACGCATGCAGAGGTAAGGCTAAATAAATGGGTTGCGCAGCTGCTCCAAGTTGGACTAGTAGACTGGGTTCTATCTAGCCACGCATGCAGAGGTAAGGCTAAATACAATGGTTGCGCCAGCTGCTCCAGGTTGGACTAGTAGACTGGTGTCTATCCAGCCACGCATCCATCAGCCTAGTCGCCACCTTAGATTTAGGTTTATTGAGTTGGCTCCTCTCCGTCCGTGCAGTTAAACCAAGACACCCCATCTCTTTCGGGGCCTGGTTTAACCGTTGGACTTTCGGTAGCCGAAAACAACAACTGGCATCGTTAAAGGACCCTGTGCATGCCTTAGCACACCGACAGCTCGGGGAGGGAGAATGGTTCACGGCAACGTCTTCATTCATTCCTGCTCCAGTTTAAGCAAGAGGACGAACTTATAGCCGCCACTACCATCTCGTCTGAGCGAAACCCGACAAAATGGCCCTTCCCTATCCACCACCTCGGGGACGCCCTGGTAGGTACTTCCAACCCCCAGGAAAATGTTACGAAATCTAAAAATATACACTTTCTCCTAAAATCAAAAAAATAACTGTAATCAAAGATCCAGTCTTTGGTGGGACACCTGTAGTTAGATATACTATGCAATGAAAAAAAAAGATCCTTTAAATCAAACAAATATTTCTTTCCCGTCATTTAAAACAACCGTACTCTTTTCATTCAAATAACATTTTCGGTATATAAATAATGTTTTAACTGAAAGAAATGGTTTTTCTAAATAGAGGCAAACAAATATTTTAAGGAATATTGTTACTAACAAAAGATTGCTGCAGAATTTGGCGGTAACAAATTTGAGCTTGTATGATTTATTTTCATACCCACCAGTTGATGATAGAGTTTCGGAATATTTTAATTACCTCAACGATTTAGTTGTCAGTGAGTGCTCAGTCATAATTAACAATGTATTATATTTTGATGGGTAAAATTTGCTTTAAAAAATTGTCAGTATGCAGTGGTCCTAATAATCAGTGAAATTTCAATGAAGATTTTTCTTACAACAATAATAATAGATCTAGTCTGTAGACCGATTAGCTCTAGAAGAAAGCAGTACTATCGAAAACCTTTGAGAATTGAATACAGTTTGATATGCGCTGCTAAATAAGGTTGGTTATTGAAACAAGTTGTGTATAGTTATTAGCATCTTGTAAAAAAAGTAATAAATTTTACCTATTAATGATCCACTGTTTTTGAAATAATTATAAAGGTCTGCTTCCGCCATATCTTTTTTTAAATCGTTCTTTTTTTTCTTTGTGTAAAATGATTCTATTAGATAAACAAAACAGTCAGCTGTTCAATATTTGCTCATCATGTATTACATATATATTTTTGAAAAATATTTATTTCTAAAATCCAAGAAGGAAACAGTTTGAAACATTTGGGATATGCATTTTATGGTTTCTTTAGGATGACAATCACCAAAAAATCGCAAATATTATCAAACCAGGAGGATTTCGATATAAAAGAATTATCTCCTATTGTCAACATGGCTTTTCCAAGTTGTTATCACTTCTTTTTCGCTAATAATTTTATGGCTTTGTTTTATAGTATCTTATTTAAATTATATTGATATCAGTAGATGTGGTAGCGTGTGTCATATTTATTGTGTTTTTTCAGGGTCCTAATCATTGTGTATTTGTACTTTTTCCTTTTATTCCTACCATAATGTACACATCCGACGGATAACATTTGTGTACTACTTGTAGATTAACAATACAGACGATTTTCAGAATTACTGCAAAGCCAGCCGCATTTCAACTTTCAAACTTTTGCAGTTTCTAATATTCATGCATTGATATAACCATTAAATGGTGAAATTAATGCACGACGCGTGGTTAAAGTAAGAATAAAAATCGGATAAATCCATTATGTAATTATTAATGTGAAGCAAATTTAAAAAATCAGACATTTATAATGAAATGTCAACAATGGTTCTATTATTTCTTTATCTAACGAGCATCAGCGAAATACATATTTATGTAGATATATAATAATATAATATAGAAATATATATGTACAGCCATCAACATTAATATTTAGCACCATCAAAGCGTCGAGCCATTGGTTCAAGTGCGAAATAATAACAGGCGCTTTGTCGCGAGGTTGACTCAACGGTAAGAGCTTTATGGTAACGCAGCGTTGCTTGTACGGTACACACATTTTGAAACGATTGCCGAAATCCCGAACCGTGTTGGGTAATGTGGTTAGTTAGAGCGGTTCTGAACTTCACCTAAAAAGCCGCAAAAATGAATAAATACTAATGCTTTTCTAGTTTTTAAATTTTACTTTACTCTATTTTTATATACATATACTGGGTGAGTTTTTTTATCTTGAGACAAAGGAATATCTCTAAAACACTGCATCAAATCAAAAAAAGATCTTAATAAGATTTGTTATAAAGTAGGGAGCTCACTAAATGGTGCCGAACTCGATCCTCCAGCTCAAAACTCACCTGTATATACATTTTTTTATTATTTTGAGAAGGTCTTTAATTAAATTACATCATTTAATTAACTGCTTTGCTAATGTTAGAAATGCAGGAATCTTTAGGTGAAAATGAAATCATGGAGATAACTAATATCAACCACAAAGGGGTAGATGTGGCAGCCGTTTTTACGCTAGAAAGAGACGGCATTAGTACCGTTTAGGTTCATTCGGTAAGTCAACGGTTTGTCTGTACAACCATAGTTTTCTACATTACCGACTGACAATGTACAATTATTACAAAAAATAGAAGACAATTTTCCATACATGTTAAATACACATTTGCTTATTCAACTGTCTGGTAATAGATGAGTTGTCACATTTGCAAACTAATATTCTCTCAACACATCATAGGTTACTATAATTCTTCCCAAGTTTAAGCTTTATAAGATTTCTTAAACTGCTTCTTCATTGTGAACCAGAAATATACATTTATTACATTACAGTAAATGCTCAAATAACAGGGAAATTCCAGATACTGCTGCTAAGGCAATAAAAAAATACTTAAATGATTTAATTTAAAACACTTGAAGTATACAAAAGTGCCATCCAATTGTTAAGATAACACTGATAAATGGTTATATTAACGTAATTATTTTTAATTTGATATACATACTTACTTTTTATAAAAAATATAATAAAGTATGTTCAACTAACTCTTTTAATAGTTAAAATAAATACTGTTCAAAAATAATGATGTACAAATTGCATTAAACATTTTTATGTCATGCAGTTGTTTTTTTTTGTAATGTTAATTTAATGATTAGAGCGCATCCCTCGTATCTAAAACAGTATTAACTGAGAAATTTTTATCTCTCAGTGCACGGTCCTGTCACTTGCGATTGATTGCGTCTATTGTTTGTTATTTTAAACGAATGGGAAGATAAATACTACACTCTTCCCAAATATTGTATTGAAAAGTAGTAGTATGCGCGCATTGGATACAAAAGAGCAGCCTGCAGATATGTCTATCTGCAGGCTGCTCTTTGCTTTGAGGCGATTCTGAAAACCGTCTGTATGTTTAAGTCTATAGAATTAAAGAATGTATCTGGCGCAAATATTTAAAAATGAAGCAATAAAATAACATTACATTATCACAAAACAAACCAAACACAATGGATTTAGTTGTAGATATACAATAAAATACGTTTATACACTAGAGAAAGAAAATGTGTTAATATCTCCACTTAACTTTTTTATAACAAGATTTTAGAAGAACGAACAATATTTTGTAGGGGAAATATCTTAACAAGGCTTGTTCCCTCAATAATGCGCTCCAAATATTATCTATTTATAAAACGCGTTCTTCATGAACAATACAAAAACACTTTTTGCCAACGTTCAAAATCACTCACCTTATACATTTTAAACTGACGTGACTGGATTACATTATGTTTTACATAGGTTCTGCATTAGTGCCAATGCGTTAAATTTAAACATGTATTGAAATTAATTCCTAATTTTGTTGTGTAATTGCTAGAGTTTCTTTTTTTTTAATATGCATATTCTCAAAAAGGATAATTACAATCTAAAAACGATGAACTCACCTTAGATTTTCCACTAAATACTGACTTAAGTTTGGGTGTCGTTTTAGAGATAATAAATAACAGTATTTTGTTTTATCCTATCGTATGTATGTTCTCAGTACGATTATTATTAATCTGATAATATTTTTTAATATTAACTGATATATAGGTATGTACGTAAATAAAATTCGGATTTGTCGTCATAAACAACATTTTACGTTAAAATGCACAACCTGTGGTATAACTAAGTAGATACTATTCTTCAAGTTATTTCAAGATAACTATTTCGCTTGCATTAATTAGCTGAATTATGTCGAACTAAACGCAGAATTGTGTTTCAGTTAATAATATTGCATTATTAAATATATCTACACTACATTGTCATACAAGTTCACTTTCCAACTGTCATAGTGTAGGTGATATTGTTATCGCATCATATTAATAATATGAAATGTATATTAATCATTTCTAAGACGGCATATTAAAAGCATTAAAAATATCGCTTACATCGATCATCACTGCCATTGCCTGTCAGTTGCCGAGAGTCAGAGTTTTGATAATCACAGCGTCTATCGAATTTCTTTTTAAATACGTCAGATTAATATCTAATGACCATGGCCGTGCTTGCTATTCATATGTGGATGTTTATGTCGAATACGCATTGTTATTGGGGTGAAATAGGGGAAGCGCCATCTTTTCTATAATACATAATGTATTTGCTATCACATAGGAATGCAAAATTTTAAAATAATAGTATGTTTAAATTAAAGCACGTGTTTTTTAATAATAATAATAATAATAATAATAATACTTTATTACGTCCAACAGCAAACAAGCCAATTACAGGACGAAAATTAGTAATTGATGGCGTTGCAGTAATATAATATAGAAATAAAGATCATCCTAGTATAACAAACAAAATCAAAGGTAATACATGAAATTTGAAATTAACTTAAAAATACAAAAGGTACATATTCTTACATTCAAATATTAAGTATCCATATCATAATAAAAAGTGCAAATCAAAAGTTACATACACAAAATAACACTCACTCACAGTCCGCATACAGTTCATTGAAGTTTCTCGTCATATGAGATATTGGGGATTTTACCGACACATTAGTTCGCGCACGGGGAACACGAAACGTTGTGGTATTCCGTGTAGTGAAAAACGGCACATTAAAGTCCACCAAGGCAAGCAGTGAGGGGCAATCCACCTTGTTCAAAAGTATATTCAATAAGAACTTGGCACTGTAGTAAGTACGTCGGTCGGATAACGAACTGAACCCATGAATACTACGTAGCGTGGCATAATCGGAGTTGCGTTCAGGATATGTTCCAGTAACTCTATACGACAAGTATTTCAGAAAGCGCTTTTGTATTCTTTCAATTGCTAAGTGTTGAAAAGTATAGTAGGGATACCAAATTATAGAACAATATTCAATACGGCTTCTGACGAGCGTGCAATATAATGTTTTCATAGTCTGGATGTTGTTGAAATTTCTGCAAGATCTTATCAGAAAGCCTAGGTTTCTAGAAGCAGACAGACAAATAGACTCTATGTGTTCGTTAAAAGTTAGATGGCAGTCAAATATTACACCGAGGTCTTTCATCTGCGTGTGTCTTATTATACACTCCGAATTGATAATATACATGTAAACCAGTGGATTAACTATTTTGGAAAATGACACCACAGCACATTTATTGACATTTAAAGATATTTTGTTCTCTATACACCATTTTTCCACCTTGTCTAGATTTTCCTGCAAATTGATACAGTCTTCAACAGTGTTTATTACCTTGTAAATTTTCAGATCGTCAGCATATCCTAAGCATTCACATGTAAGAGACTGCAGGAGGTCATTAATATATATATTAAATAGTAGAGGTCCCAGATTGGAGCCTTGGGGAACACCAGAGTCCATAGGAAATAATGCTGACGAATATCCATTGTAGAACACGTATGCTTTTCTCTCTGACAAGTAAGATGTAATCAACTTGGTAAAAGACGGACTGAAGCCAAAACCATCTATTTTCGTCAAAAGAATGTTGTGGTCGATAGAGTCAAATGCTCTGCTAAAATCGGTATATAACACATCAACTTGCTGACGCCTATCTAGAGCTGCCGAAATGTACTGTGTGATGCACGCCAAATTAGTAACCGTGGAGCGACCAGTCATAAAACCATGTTGCCGGATAGATAAAAACTGATGTACGTTTCTATAGATTCTGTTGTATAGAATATATTCCAAAATCTTACCAAAATTTGATATTATACTAATTGGCCTGTAGTTATTAAAGTTACAACGATCACCTTTTTTGAAAACGGGTATCACTTTGCTTATTTTCCAGATGGTCGGAAACATTGAGGTACGTACAATTAAGTTATAAATAATTGACAAAGGATACGCCAAAGTGCCAGCACAGTCACGCACCAGGAAGCCAAGTATTTGATCTTCGCCTGTAGTCATGTCATCACGTATTCTTAATATACTTTTTAAGATCTCTTTTTGAGATGTAAAGGCGGGTTAGGTTTGGAAGAAGGTAATTTCACCATTATAATTGCATTAACTTAACTGGGTTAGTTAGTTCTTAATAATGTTCACTTTGCTAATTGAAAAATACTTATTATTCAAATCAAACTCATTGGGTTTGTTAAATTAATAAAATAAAAGTAACAAAATGATATGATAACCTTTATTACACTGATTATTAAGATTCTTTGAACCATTAGTTGCGCAATTGTAAAATAAATACTGCCTGTACGTTGACGACTGTCTTAAAGTCAATTAGTTTACAGGGCAGATTAAAAAAATATGAAAATCGTTTAAGGGCAAAGTGTAAAGTACCCTCATTTCGAGGTTCGCAAAATGTTATTTTGTTGTTTAGAATTAGCTCCCAAATATAAAAAGTCATTGTCTGCTACTTTAAAAAATTGTTAATTTTATATTAATCCTTATATAAATATTTGTTTTTTAAATATCTAACACAGTTATTAAGCTAACTACAAAAATATCTTTTTTCAACAACTATTAATTTTTTCATGGTCTGCTCTGTAAGCTAATTGACTTTAAGAGAGTCTAAGTGTACCCAGTCTAGATGTGAAGCATGTACCACCGTTTAGCAGTATTTATTTTACAATTGGGCAACTAGTAAACAATAATTCCCTTTTGTTGCACATTTAGCGGATCACACCGTATACAGATGCCCAATGGTGTTAATTGAACTTAATTTAAGCTGTAAAATTATCTAAAAATTAAAATATGATGTTATTTTGTTTTATATAAACTAAAAAATAAGGTACTTCGAATTCAATACATATATAGGGTGTTAGGTAAAAATTCAAGGGGTTTTTCGTTGGCTTATTCTAAGAATATTTTGTCCTATGATGATTTTTGAAAAACCCCTTTGTTTCGAAGATACAGGGCGAACAAAATTTGTCGCAATTATGGTTGTCGCAACTATATTCGATATTCGTTGAAATTATTAATGTAAATAAAAGTATGATGGACGCCAATGAGTTTATCAAGTACAAAAAAATGTTTACATTGCGTTGTTATTTTTTCGATCTCGATCACATGAAACGGCTGTTTTATCTAATAGTGAATTTCATTTGAATACGTCTCATCGGTCGCATTTGTTTAGATTGAGTGACGTTGGACTGTTTGGCGTATCTTTAATAGTTAGTGAAATCCTCTATCATGATGTATACGAACGCCGAGATGACTGACATGCATTTCATGTATGGACTTGCTGACGGCAACTCATTAGAAGCTAGACGATTGTACATTAAACGATTTCCTGCCCGTAATGTCCCCGACCCAAAAATCTTCGAAAACATTCGTCGACGTCTTCGTTAAACAGGCTCAATGAAACGAAGTGGAGGACCAGGAAGATCAATGGCTGCAAGAACGGTACAATTGGAACAGAATGTGCTGGAGATGATAGAGGAAGATCCTGGTAGTTCTACGCGAAAAAAATGCAAATACTTTGAATGTAAGTAATTGGACAGTTTGGAAAATTCTTAAGGACAATTTCTTGTATCCATACCACATTCAACGCGTTCAGGCCCACTACCTGCTGATTTTCCTCCACGTATTACATTATGTCAATGGATATTGCAAACACTATTCCTGACATAGATTCTTTTTACCGATGAAGCCAGTTTCTCAAGAAATGCAATAAGGAATTTTCATAATAACCATGTGTGGGCAGATGAAAATCCGCATGAGGTATTTGAAGATCGTTTTCAACATCAGTTCTCGTTGAATGTTTGGGTTGGAATTGTGGGTGACTATCTAATTGGACCGGTATTTATATCACGAAGACTTATTGGCGTGGTGTACCGCAACTATTTGGAAGCAACGCTGCCTGAGTTTCTGGAGGATGCACCATACGCGACAAGAATTGCAATGTGGTTTATGCACGATGGTGCACCACCACATTTCAGTTTGGCTGCTCGTAATTTTTTAACAGCAACATACGGAGATCGCTAAATTGGTCGAGGTGGGCCACACACATGGCCTGCTTGACCCCCAGCCTTAAACGCCCTAGATTATTTCTTCTGGGGATCTCTGAAGTCAATAGTTTACGCTACTCCAGTGAAGAATTTGGACGATTTGGAAATTGAATAATTGCTGGATGTAACTCAATTAGAAACGACCCTGGTGTGTTTGAAAGAGTTCGACAGTCAATGACGAGAAGATTGAATGCTTGTATCCGGGCTGGAGGAAGCCATTTCGAACATTTATTGTAGATTGAGCAACTTTACATGTACTTTTTGATAATAAAATGTTGTTACTGTCGCAAATCTTGTTCGCCCTGTATCTTCGAAACAAAGGGATTTTTTAAAAGTCATCATAGGACAAAATATTCTTAGAATAGACCAAGGAATGACCCCTTGAATTTTTGCCGCATGTTTACCTAACACCCTGTATATGCATGTGGAAATGGAAATACGTTTTTAGAATATAAACATATATTGAACGGCAATAATGACAAACACTGGTGATATGTTTCATATGCTTACGGTTTAAAAATAGTCGTGGTTTCTGCGTTCGTTTCTAGTTTTCACAAAAGCTGAAGTGTAACAATATTTATATTATTATTATAATGTTCGCATAATATACCACATTTACATATGTAAATATAATATTTAAATATCTATAGAATATTTATCCATATATATTGGTAGGTATATGAAATTTTAGGTCGCGATTATTTTTATAATTTATTCAAAGTCTTTGGGCAATGATTATTATATGATATTTATAATTCCAGTAAAAATATTAAAGTTAATCGCAGGTTTAATGCTAGTTTTGTAAAACATAAAGCTGAAGATTGAAAAGTGTTAAAAAAATCAACATTCGTTCACTACACCTCTATTGACTTGCCTTTTAAATCTTTGACATTATTATTCATTTATTGCCACGTCGATTACCTTATTTTTCTTCACTGTTGTGATAATTACAAATACCTATGTATAAACACATACAAGTAATATCGTATTCTGAACAGGTATAATAAATTTAATTAATTAAGAAGCCTGTATACGTGAATATAGGTGGCACAACTCGATTTTGTGTGCATGGAGGAAGTCTCTTACTAATTCGTATGTAACACTTGTGCGCTGCAAGACAATAACTTTAATTAATGTAGTTAATTTTTATAATCATTTGAAACTATGGGGAAAATGTTTTAATTATATTTTACGGTTACTTCTTCTGTAATATTCGATGAAAATAAAATCGGTAAGAATTTTAGTTTAGATTTATTTTCTAATAAATATCCAAACATATTTAAGTAAATCTCATATAATATACATAGATTTAGATAAGAATAACTTATAAATATGAGTAAAAGTAAGTCTGCTAAGAAAGGCTTAACATATTGAAATTTTGTCAGAACAACGAACACATTATACTGATGATAAATATAAAAAATAAATCATTTTGAGCATTAGAAGCGCCCATAATATACATTTGGTGTTCTTTCAAAAACTACTACAACTTCTTAAAACATTTTGGAGCGAGAGTTCCCCATTAAACCAATTCTCAAATATACGCCTTGTGACCTCTATTTTGGCTCCTGTTGATTTGATTTTAATTGCCTTCAGATATTTACATCAAGCAGCCCCATTAGAAAATTAAGGTAAAAATATACTTTTTGCATCATCTCGAGGTCACTTGTACCCCTCTTGATAAAAATTTGAAATAATCTTGGATATCAATAAGCTTCACAAAACAGAAATATTTGTACAAGGAAATTCGGTCATAGCCTCATTGAAGCAAGTCAAATAGTGGCACGGATTATATTAATTTAAGAAAGGTTTGTAGAGCAGAAAGAGGAATGAATTAGAGAATTGCTCTCTTGATAAACATACTTTTTTGTTTACAAAACTACTTTAGATAACGTGACAGTGTGCGTAAATAGTATTGCACCAAATGGGATTGTGTTGAAACCGTTTAAAAACTTATAGTTAACGTTCGATGTGGTAAATTATAAATAAATACCCGTCTACACCTTTAGTTCCATTACGATCAATCTTATCCACCATTTCTTGGCAAAATCATATCTTCCTTTAGTTCTTTTACTAAATGTACTTTATACGGATGAAACTTATCTTTAGACAAAAAAGATCAGTAAAGTAATATAAGGACAATTTTGTTAGTGACGTTTTTAGTTCTTCTTGAAGATTAATAAGAACGTTCAAACAATTATTTTCATTTATAGCAATTTTATGTCGACCGGATTTTGGCCGACTTTTAACACTTCCAATGTCATTAAAAATTTTCAACACCCTTGAGACTGTTGATTTTGAAATACTTTTATTGCATGCATTTGAAGAGCTTTTGCCTGTAGTTAGAGTAGGAACATTTCAATTGAAGGGTACAGGGGATGAAAAAGGATGAATGTCCATAAACGGCCATTTTCAGATTAGTACGTAAAGTTGCAGTCCAGAGCTGTTATTGTTTGATAAAGTAATCGTACAGGGTAACAAGAATGACTGTCGCGAGATATATCAATCTAAACACATACATTCTATAAGTAGGTGTAATATATGAGTCTTCCAATTTTCAAATACATTTTTCTCAGAGAGTAGCATTTGTAACATTCATCTTTTTTCCCCTGTACCCTTCAATTGTTATGGAATCCATGTAGTACACTAGGGCCTCAGTTTGCATCGACGCAATTTGAAACATCGCAAATCGAGACAGGATTTACTAAAGTTAAATTAAAATAAAAGGGGCACACCCTGATAAGCTGAACGATTTTTGACGTTGCACTCAGTTGCCACTAGCAAAAATAATGGGGTTTCCCCGAGGCTCGAATACAGCTGATAAGGTGGCGCTGCTCGGCGCAATTCGAAACAAACGACGCAAAATGAAATCTTGGGTACTGATTATTCACCAACACAATCGCGAAACAACTCATAACGAATCGACGCAAAACGAGGCTCTAGTGTACTTAGAATAGGTGGCCTCTTGTAGTATTTTTTAAGTGGAGCACGTATAGTTGGGATGATTTGTAATAATTTCGTTTTCATAAATAAAGTGTCTCAAAAACCGACCATCATTGACAAACTAATTCTTTCACGTTCTATTAGTTCGTCTATAATGAATAACTATTTTAGTATAGGGTCATTCCATATCAACCAGAACACCTAAAAAATTTGATATTTTGGATTCTTTTTATATTTTAAATTTGAAGTCTTTGCCTAAAATTAGAAGGCCCGTATTTTTTCCTAAAGCTCTACAGTATCTATTTACAAAGATATTTGCGAACTAAGTTTGCAAAATCAATAAAATAATCGCAGAAGTCATATTGTTTGGTTATGCATAAATTAAAAGGTTAAAACAAAATGCATATAAATCATGGTGTATTCTAAAGTTCAAACTATACATTTTCATTTAATAATGCCTAAATTAGATTGTACTTCATTATGACCCCCTTTTTCTCCTGTTAAATAAAATAATGTCTTTTCACTTTATGTTTACCGCAAAATTAAATTTTTGAAAAAATATCATAATATCCTTTAAACTATGTTCTATAAGAATAAAAGTATTTGAAAATGGAGAACCTACGGGTATTCTATAAAAAAATATATATTTATACAGTTTTATACGTTACATTACGATATATCATAATGTAACGTAGAGTAGTGTAGGTTCTCCATTGTCAAATACTTCTATTCTTGTAGAATATAGTTTAAAGGATATTATGATATTTTTTCAAAAATTTAATTTCGCGGTAAACATAAAGAAAAAAGACATTATTTTATTTAACAGCAGAAAAAGGGGGTCATACTGAATTACAATCTAATTTAGGTATTATTAAATAAAAATGTACAGTTTGAACTTTAGAATAAACCATGATTTATACGTATTTTGTTTTACTCTTTTAATTTATGCATAACCAAACAATATGACTTCTGCGATTATTTTACTGATTTTGCAAACTTTGTTCGCAAATATCTTTGTAAATAGATACTGTAGAGGTTTAGGAAAAAATACGGGTCTTCTAATGTCAGGTAAAGACTTCAAATTTAAAATATAAAAAGAATCCAAGACATCAAATTTTTTAGGTGTTCCGGTTGACATGGAATGACCCTATACGGAAATTATCTGTCAGTATTGGCATTGACTGTGACTAATACTGAGTAATGCAAATAATTTCATTTCTGTTAAAAGTCTCCATGACAATATAAAAATACGAATATTCTTTATCAGATATATCTGACAAAAAGATTTTAATAGCCAACGCACTAAACAGTATCTCGTAATTCTTGTAAAAGTGTCTATCCGAAAATGTGAAAAGATACAGGGTGATTCATTTAAGAAAACTACCGATGACGTCATATCTCGAAACGTGATAGTTGTTGGAAGTCAAAAACTTTTCTTTATTTTTTAATAGAACTCATTATTTGCCAGAAATCAGATGTTTCCACACATTTGCGTAACCCTTTGTTTAAATGCTTAATCTTTTCAATGTAAACAGTAGAAACTAGAAAAACAGAATTCTCTGTCTAGATAAATTGGCTTTCCAAAAAGCTATAAGCAGATGCAACCACACAAAAGATACTGCCACTCGTAGTTTTCGCATCTTAATATTAACTTTTGCAATCTCTTATCAATAATTAAGTTAATTAACTACAATAAGCAAGCCGAAATCAAAAATGGTTACAAATTGAAAACGACGTGCATGGCAAAGTGCTATCAAACACCATAAAGCAAAAAAAAAATTATGTTGGTAGCAAACACAACGACTAAAGAGGCTAATTGTAGCAAATGAATATTAATAAGAAATAACACATGATCGAGATCCAGGAATTGACCAATTCTTAGACAAGTGTAAAATGTGTAAATACTAGAAGAATAAAATGTTTAGTTCAGATTAGTTTAAGTTTTATAAATTGATCAATTTCTTGCCAAACGTAAAAAGAAATTCTTTCTTCAAGTTGATCATTTTTTTTTTTGCAAATTTTGTTGTGCCTGATTATGTAAAATCTAAAAGTATCATGTTTGAGTATAAGTTGTATAAGATTCTATAGAATCTCCCATAATTCTGTTGTTATAATACATGGCTAAATTTCGTTTAAGGAACAAAAAAGTTGTAAAAAAGTATTAAGGCACACTGTTTTATATATTCTTCATACTTCTATAAAAAAATATTGGCTCTTTTTTATATCGTAATACTAAATGTTTCCATATTTATGACGTGAATATATTTTTGTCGGAAAAATAATTATGTACTTATACGGATACGAATTAAGATAATATATTATTAAATACACACATGTAAACGTATTCTTAATGCAACAAGTGTTTTTTTTTGCAGAGATTGTAACATGTGGTATTAAAGTGCTGACATATTAAATTCGTTGCCTCTGGGTATTTTGCTCAATCATACAAGGCGTAAATATGCGATACATTCTTATTATGTAGTACACCCAGCTGTAGGTAGAAGAATAAAAAGGCGCACATTAAAAATGTTCTCTTAATTTCGTGAAATTGTTGCAGAAAAGATCGGGTTAGCTCTTAATTTAATTTAAAATTCAAATAAAAAAAAAATCGACTTACTGTAAATGTTGAAAACGTATTAACGCAAATTGTAGATGACGAGTATAACGCGTAAGCAATATTTACACTAAAAGAACACCAAAGAACTAAAATTAATCCTGCTTCCGGTAGATTAGAATGGAAACATTCGGAGATTGTTATGCTACCGCAACAAAATGGCTAGTAACAAACCCGGTTTTTTATTTTAAATTGGTAAACCAGTTTCGCACCACCAACGCTATATCTTCACTATTGCTGCTGCTGCGAGAATGATGCTCTTAGTCATTCGTATACTTGTTGGAATGTTTGGTGGGAGGATAGGATAAGCACAACAGAAAAGGCAGGAAATTGATTAAGCGCAATTAATGTCCCTTTTTAGGAGTAAAAACGTTCGTGCTTGCCTAAGCTAGATAGCGTTAGTCCGTTTGTCTGCGGATTCATTGTCCGCGATGACCAGTAAAACAATGTTATCTTTTATAAAACATAATCGAAGAGTGCGCTTTTAAACGTCACTATATACAGTTTACATGTATATTTCCGATACTAAATATCACGGTGAATATTAGTCACAATTTTCTTCTTCGTATGATAATAATTAATAATCAAGGTTTGTTTCACATGTACAGTTAAACTTATGAAAAACGACCATCAAAAAGATGCCTCTCCCAAAACCATTTCTTTCCTGTAAAATACTCAATGACAACGTTTTTATTTGGTAGTATAAATTTTATTAACTTTCAAGTATTAAACCATAACTATTAGTTTTCAGTAGTAAATCATAACAATTGAAAAAAATACCAACAGTCAGCAAAAATTTATCAATAAAATGCCACATTCCCACGATTGTTTATGCACTGTCTAACTCTGAGAGGCAAGCTCTGAATGAGATGATCAATGGCATCTTGTAGGATCTCACCCCCAGCCGATGAGGTGTTCGCTGCTTGCGTAAACGCCTTATGTAGCGACCCATCTTATCCCTCACATGCTAGATCCGGTTTAAATCCGGAGAGCAAGCAGGCCAGGGGAAAATTTCTCTTCCTCTTGGTGTATCTAAGTTCTGACAGATGATTATCAGCGACTCTTTACGTGCCAGTTGTTGCTTTATTATTAAGATTTCAGATTGCCCTCCTTCGAGGTGTTGCAATTTTTTTGGCATGTAGTTTGCAATTCAAAAGCTTAAAACCAGTTATATTGATCCTACTGCTTGTTGACCCTGTTGTTGCTTTTACTAATAATGACTCTGGAGAATTCACATCTGAAATCGACCCAAGTACGAACAAAAATGCGTGCGTATTCGAAAATACTAAAAATATTTGGGAACACACCATCTTGTTGTCAGAGATCGAAAACGTGAGACTTTGGAGGGATTACCGTACATTGAATCAATGGTGCAGTTGTACAGTTTGGAGTTCCCAAAGATCCAATTTGGATCCACTTTTATTTCCATTTTAAATGCATAATTTTCCCAATGTTTTTGACAGATTGTCGATGCTCTACGCAGACGATTCGACAACAGTTGTGTGCGTCGGATCCTTATTGGAGACTACGCGAACTACTTGTCATTGAAACATCTTTAATAAATTAGAATTCATAGTTTCAACAGAATAACTTTAAGTTAAATATCTCTAAAACAAAACTGACAGTAGTTAACTTGAATGCTAATATTAATATCCAATATCTTGGCGATGAACTTACCTGCTACGGAAAGATCACCTTCCTGGGTCTGCAGGTGGACGGCGGACTGTCTTGGGTAGTGTTGCCAAGATTGAGAAATTCAAAATAAAAATAAAAAAAAATACGTGAAACTGAAATATTTATATTAAGTAAATCCACTTTAAAACATAATATAAATCAGACTAAATACCTAAACTTACTAATATAAAACTAATTTTAATGAAATAAGAAGGCCTGTATTATTTTCTGTTAAACAGCAGATATAGTTCTGCCTTCAAAAAAAAATATATAATTAATTGCCCATTACCAATTTTTTTAATTGTTAGAAAATTTTCAAATTAATTTACTTACCCACTTTTTACATTTACTCATTCCACCAGATATTAAACCATACCATTAACTACTAAATTTCACCACTAGACGGTACTCTTAATCCACCAGATTTGGTGGAAATTTCACCAAGTTGACAACGCTGATCTCGAGGCTGCCATGCTGGTTTCATAGTTTTGAACTAATGTCGAAATGTTTTTAGAGACTACAGTGTTTTCACTCGACTTAAAGTCCTCTTTTGGCTTGAAATCAAGTCTTTAATTACTTTGCAAATGTCTGTATCGACACTGCTTTCAAAGAGTTGAGGGAACAACATTTCCAAAGATTTTTCAATAAAAATGTCAACTCCTTTTTAAATATTTTTGTTTTTTGACTCTTTCATAGTGTAAAAACCGCTCAGTTCAGACTATAGAATTTTACTGCCCAAAGTTTAATATTCGCACACATATTTTACACTTCCCAGAAATCTCGCTTTTATCTCCTGACGTAGGATATGTCATAAACGGTCATAGAATGGAAACTGCGTAATATACTGAGCTACAGATTTAAATGGCACTTTACTCCCTCCTTCAATTTTGGAAGGAATTTTCCCCTTTTTCGGCAACTTGGTTGATTTAACCCCGCACTTGACAGCGATTTCGATGCAGTGATTAAACAACTGAGTAAAAGAACTCACTGTTCTGACAGATTGTAACACTTCAAGTGTGCTATTTTTTACAGTTTTTGCAACTTCACAGATCACACTACTTGCCTGAAGAGTCTTTGCAACCTAAATTATAAGAACTTTCCTTAGCAATAGCACTTTATCTTACTTTTTGTAACTTCTTGATATTATTACTTTAAAATTCAGGGGTGGCAAAATACTGGGTTGGATAATTCTGCTACCCCTTGCCACCCCCGAATTACGTCAGCACCCTTAGTAATAGCATTTTATTTTGTAGTTGTTGTTTTTTGATATTATTGCTTCGAAAATTTCGCCAATGTGTTTCACCCATTACAAATACAATGTGCGCAGAATGCCTTATAACTTTAGATTTTAGCCGGCTTTTATTTTATAGGTTCACAGCATCATAGTTGAAAATAATTTTCGTTTCATTTTTATTTTCGCAAAAGGGTAATTTTTATGAGACATCTGTATGAATGCCATCGAAACAACGTTCCTGAACCAAACAGATTTTGCCTATATGCAATTAACACATTTCTCGGCACATTCTATGCAAAAACAAACAAATAATAAACTGATAATATAGATACAGTACAAAATTAGAAGGGCCATTTGAATATAGCAACGACAGCCGAGAAATGGAAAAAAAACCGATTTTTTTTTTATTTCTTATCTACTAAAGCTTTCCATGTATGTTCTGCGAAAGCTTCGTTAAAAATAATTCATTCTATGCCCTATTTTTTAAATATTTAATAATATTTTGCTTTTTTAGTAGTTGCAGTTTTCAACGATCGAGATATCTCTGTAATATTTTTAGAAGTAGTAATCGAAGTTCATCAAATCTCAAAGCATTTTCAAATTGTTTTTTTTTTATCTTACTTTATACTTGCATACTTGTATGTAATATAAATAAAGACAATGTCTTATGCTTTACAACTTGTAGGTATGCAGCCTATTAAACACCTAACGTGCTCACTGAGCTTGCCTTACTAAATTTAAAATGGATGACGTAATTTACGGATAAATCTGTTATAACTAGAGACCGGATTATATGTAAAGAAAAACTGGAATATATGCGCATATATATGCATCGATTTTTTAAAGAAAATAACATAAACCTGGGAATATTCAAAAAAAATTGGGTGTTAATTTACTAATATACAAAAAGGTTTTGCAGCAATCTGTGATTTACTATCTTTTTACAGTTTTCTAGAGCAATGTAGTCCGCAGTGATTTCAAGAATTACATTTTTTATTCCTTCAAAGTTATCGGCGAAAAAAATTGCAGCCTCTAAACATATACTCCATCTCGTAATAATCGGTTCAGGAGGCAACTTAACACCGGGAAGTCGCTCCTCATAAAATTGGATTCGTAAAGGTGCTTCTAAAAATACTTTTTTGACATTGCTAATTAAATCATTAATCAAATGGAATTGATTCCTAATGTCTTCGGCGATTGAACCCATGAGCTAAACAAGTGGTATGAATAATGTTACTATAAAAAAAATTTAAATTTTGCGCGGCTTTTATCATGTATGGTGCAGCGTCGGATAACATTAGTAAAATTTTTTCACAAGGTATACTTCCAGGTAAAAAGAAATTTGATAAACCTTCTTCAACGAATTGGGCAATTGTCACATTATATGTTTTTTGAAGTTTTTTACAATAAATTAAATATGATTTACCTACGATATCTTCATGACGAATTCCTATTAACAAATGGGCAATGTAACGGCTACACTTATCCGTACTTTCATCTACCATGATATAAATTAAATTATTCTGCTATTGTTTGCTGGTAACAAGATGTGACATAATTTTTTCGTAAGGTGCTTTCCTCAGGTATATTATGTTTGCAATATTTTTGCAGAAATGATTTCAAATTAACATTGTTTAATCTTGCTAATGGTATGTTAGACGAAATTAATGCGTTACACAGATCCGTATTATATTCTTCTTGTTCTGAGTTTAGTGAAGTTGATGCTACACATTGACGTATAGATTGCTGCACACATGCGGATCGCTTTAGTTTTTCACATTTTCCAATATGTGATGGAGTTTTAGAGTGTTGTTCGATCAGATATTTTCTCTCAGAAGACACCTACAACAACAATTGTCATTTTATATCAAAAGTTAAAGAATTTAAAAACAATTGTAAAGCTTTTAGTAAAATTAAACTTACCAGTTTACTGCAGGCTCGACAAAATATTTTGTCGCCATCTTTTAGTTCAAGATATGGCTTAATCCAAAAAGAAATTTTGTTCGCTATACTCATTTTATGTACACATAGTATTAAAAATACGTAACACACAATTATTTGCTGTTTCGCTCAAAGATATTCAATGAATGAATAGTTTATTTGGGAATTAATAATAATAAAATCTATTTACCACATCCCTTCTGCTAGGCGAAACTAAACACGTGCAGTTCTTGGAAAAAAAGTATTAGAGAAACCAATGTAAAAGATTTATCGTTCTGAGAATTGTTGGTTGTCGACCTACGTTAGGAATCACTAGGAATTTTTACTAATAGAAAGGATAAGAAAAAGCTTAAATATGCAATATATGCAACTTTTGTAAAAATATGCATAGAAATGCCTAAATATGCAATATATGCAATCACTAATTACCGCTAATTAACTTCAATTAGTGTAATACGTCTACATATAGACTATAATTAAAGATGTGGCAAAAAATAAAAATATATGCCTTTGCATAACTAATGCCGGTCTCTACTTATATCTAAAAAATCAGTATTAAAGCTGTGTGTTCACAAATGGAAATCCAACATAATGCAAAAGGTATTTATTAGGCGTTTATCGTATGTACGATAAAAGCTTTTAGGCAGCCTAGTTTTTATCAGTTATAATCATTTAATTCTATTTATATTATATAATTAAATACTAATGCCTGATCTGAGAAACGTTAATACGGTGTATTATCTGTAGTTAATGGAAGTTTAACAAAAATGAGTTTATCGTGACGACACAGCGAATATCTGTTCTTCAAAGTAATTCATTTTGTTTTCAGGAATTACGTTTATGGGATATCGAAGAGTTTTGGTAATTTCGTGATAATCCGTAATACTTGTACATTGAATCAGTCGTGATTCAAACTTGTACTCGTATTGCAACAAACGTCATTGTAACATTAGTATTTTCATTACTACTATAGTGAGACATGATTGTTTTTGTATAGACTAGCCTAAACGAAGAACCTGTAAATTCATAGTTATTTGAAATACACTAAAACGAGGTGTTCCACAAAGTAGTGTTTTAGGCCCTCCCTTATATATTTTGTATGTAAATGACGCATGATGCAGTTATGTTTGCAGACGATCCGATGTTTCTAGTTTAGATTAACGATCCTGCCCGAATTAATGATAAGGCCAATAACAAACTAACTGGGTTGAATGATTACTTTAAACGTAATAACCTGTACTTAAACGCTAAAAGGACTCTTTTTATGGAATTCAGAATGAGCAACTTGGCGAGGGACACTTCTCATTATTATTAGTCTGCAACAAGTTAATTCTACTAAATTTTTGAGCCTTGTGGTTGATTCTAAATGCGACTGGGCCGAGCACATAGACCTGCTCAGCGGAAAGTTGGCGAAGGTGTGTCACGTACTGTCTCGGTTAAAAAGAATGCAGTTAGTTTTGATGTATTAAAAAAATGTATTATTTTGCGCACTTTCATTCTTTACTATTATATGTTGTAATAGCGTAGACTTTACATAGCTTTACATAGTATGATGGGCCTTAGTCCAACATCAAGTTGTAGAGATGTATTTCCGCAAATAGTATTAATGACTTTGTACAATTTATATACATATATCAATTACTTATTTATATTAACAATAACCTATGTGATATCCCGGAATTAAACCGATATCATTTTTTTCCAGTTTTCAGTAGTTATATGTACCATCATAGTATTTTCTTGTGTGTTATATTACTTTCACTAAAATGCGATTTTTGATTTGTTAGCTTTATAATATTTTTCGGTTGGGCGCGTATCAATTTCATAGTTATCGATTTTTCTTTAGTGACTTCTTTGCGTTCTGGACGCTGTGCTATTTTTAATTATCTTATATATTGTTCCAAAAGGCATTTTGGTTAATTGCGACGTATGGCCACGCAGTATTTACGATAAAGGATAGTATTAACTGCTACCATCTAGTAAATATCACTTCAGAGTTATACACTTCTGGTATATATTTACTTTGAATTGAAGTAAAACAAAATGGATGCGCCATTACTATACAATTGCCATGGAACAATATATAAAATAAATAAAATTCTAACCCAATACAAATCCAAATTTTCAATTTCACTATTCATATTTTTAGTTAATAAGAACAGAGTAACGTACATTTCTTGATCTACATGCTGAATAAAAAAGAACCGTTGCTAACACTTATCATTTTTAACAATTAAACTTCATAGCATTTGAGGCGAGCTATCACATTAAAATTTACCAGTAAAATGGTATCCGTTTTTAACTTTACGTCGTCATTGATACAAAATTCACGATTCAATAAGTGATCTAACAGATATATTTATTTTATATACACATGGACCATTATATTATTCATTCTAATAACAGTTAGAGTAAATATGTTATAAAAACGATATAAAACGATGAATTGCAATGCCATATAAAGTAAAAAAATACTTTTTCGGAACGTTCCAGCTACGTAGCAGCCACTATCCGCCAGGTTATGACTACGTAACTATTACGTCCTATAAAAGTAGGTAACGATTACGTCGCCATAACGTAATTAGAACCTAATATTTGTTCCCCATTTTCGTAGTAGTTACGGATATATCACGTAATTAGAACGTAACAGCTACTAGTAATTTTTAATCTTTAAGGTAACAAATATGTCAAGGCGACTAAATGTGCTACTTGGGTTCTTTTATTGGGCTGTAATTCACCATCAATACGGCCTTAGGATTCACATGCCGTAAGCAGGTAAATCGTATAGTCTCTAAATGAAGGATCAGAAAATTATCGACACAGGTTAAGAGTAATATTCATATATCTTGAAATTATATTAAATTAAACGGGTATATTTAAAGGAACAGGTAAAGCAAAACAAATTAGTAAGATAATATAAGGCTTATATTAATATGAATTTGTCAAAATAATGTTTATTAGGAACTATTTCTATTTATATATTGAGACAAATTTCGAATTTCCTTTCTATTTTTTGAGATTTCCCGCAATTCATTGATGATCTCCGCATTCTGATTTTGTAGAAGAAAGTATTTGACCTTCTGAAGCGTCTTATCTTCAATATATAAATTCTTATTTGGTTGATACACGGAAATATTTTCAAATTTCCTTCTTTCTGTAAAATAAGGATATAAAAATACCTTCTCATAGAAACGGTTCTGGAAAAAGTTATATAGCTTCTCTAATCGTTTCACATTAGATAGAAAATTACTCAGACCGATTATAAATTCTTCCGTATTCGCTATATACCTAGCTGTTTCGATGTACCTCGATTCTTCGGATTGCTTTCGTATGAATTCTGCATCGCATACCGCTAGGCCGCATAAGAGATTGACTAAAACGATGGTGATCATAAATATGAAAAAAATAAGAACCAATTTATGCGCCCAAGTAGGTATTTTATCGGGTGAGGCGTTTAGTTCTCCGGTTAACATTATTACGCTGTCGAAGAAAGTCAGGAATACTCCTGGGAAAAACGAATGAGGGGTTGTTTTAATCTCGGCAATGTTGTTATTATCAGCGGTAGTATCGTTTATCGTATTATTGCTTTCTAAAGTAGTTGAATTAAATTTGTCTTCGATCTGTATTCGTGATAATTCGTAGAAACTCAAGACGAAGCCAAAGAATAATATGGAATACCATGATAAGAAATAGAAAAAAGTTTCGGTTACTTTCTTAGCATGATTATTGGCGTGGAAAGCCTAGGGTTTCGTATTGCGAGCATTCCCAAGTGTAGGACAGACATTAGAATGCTGAAAGCACATAGTTGCTTGAAAGATTCCCCGGGCGGTACAAAAATAACACCAAAGCAAATGCTTAACATCTTTAACCCTATCCAATTTGTTGGTTCTCGTAAGTATCGTAGTTTCAAGACGTAGACTTCTAGACATTCTCTAGCAATTATAATTAAGTAAAGCAGGATTAGCACAGCTTTTACCAAACACTCGTACCAAACTCCCGTGTTCGATATATAAACGTAAGCAGCTAGACTTAAACAAAATAAAGATACCAAACTTAAATTTATGCAGCAAAATATTCGCATCGTGCACCACTTTAGGTATATGTAACTGGAGATAAGGGGATGTACGAAGAGATGGTGCAATTCTGGAATCTCACTCATTCTTTTCAAAGCAGCCGTTTCGCTAGATTCCTCTGCAGTAGGAAGGAGAGTACGATAGTCGAAAGTCACGAGTAAGTCGTCAATTTCAGTGAATTTAAATCGGGCAGAGATGCAACTGTCGAAGTGTAACTTCAGAGTTTCAGGATGGATATCATCGAAATCGTATTCGCCCAACAGTTTTCCATCACCCAGGCTTCCTCCTGATTCCAATGCTCTTATTATCCGCGTAGGGTTGGCGAATCCAACCGAACATCGTAGGTTAGAAGGGCAAGTTTCAAGGTCATCCTGGTGCTCTCGTTTGTTTCGTCATCAGATTGACGAAGCATGTTCTGTGCTTCTTCAGACATAGTAATCTTTATATATACCTAAAACAATAACAAAAATAATTTCACAAATTTCTCTTGGAGGCAAATATTATTTCGGATGTTCCAATATGACACTTACACAATCTGAGTTAACTGGAATTTACCAATTTATAGCGCAATGTTAGCTGCTTAGAGTCAACAGGTTTCGATTTGAAACAAAATTGTAGGTTTAAATTGACAAAATTAGCAAAATCTTTGCAAATAATATTTCACTCTCATTCACGCAGATAACAGTTTAAGGTTTACACAAGCTTTTTTTAAGGTTCTTCCGACAAAAAAAGCTTATCGGTAAGCTTGTCGTGGACAAGGGTGTGCAAGGTTATGACAAGGTTGCTCGTTGACACAGAACAAGGTTTTTCATAACTTTGTCTGTAAAAGTATACGACAAGGTTAGACAATTAGAATGACAAGATTTTCATAAGGTTGTCTGTAAAAGCATTTGACAAGGTTAGAATGAAACGTACATTAACAACGACGTTTCGCTTTAATTTCCAAAGCTTTTTCAAGATACATGTAAACATATAAATTGTAAATATTTTTTTTGTTTAATAAATGACAAAATCATCATTCAAAATTCATATTAAACAAAACATTGTTTACTATGAATTTTGAATATACTTTATGTTTTATTTAAAGATAGCGTTTCAAAATAGTATGTTTTGATTATTTGTTGTTAGTAGAATATGAAAAATTGAAATTTGTAATGTTAACTAGATGTTTAAAAATATTGTATTTAGCTCTAAAATTAAATTAAATAGTTTTGTGAAATATATTGTATAGAGTAAAATGCCTGTTTTATCATTAACTGCTTTTGTATGTTTATAAATTTAAATTAGGTAAATACAATATTTTAAAGATCTATTTAATTTAAAAAAATCATAATAACTTAACATTAATCTTTATGTTCGTTCAAATAGGAAACATCTTCGCCGTATTGAAAATTTTAAACAAAAATTGTTGAATTTACTATCTTTGGTTGAATCAATGCATGTATTTTCCTGACTTTGCAACTTTTTGTTTGGGATTTGAATATGAAATCTACTTTTTAATAATCCTATTTAATAAAATGTTTATGTTATGGCGTCATATTATTTTTTCTTAAATGGAAACCATAGCAGGCTATGTTATAATTTGATAAAAAAGTTTGTGGGATTTACAAAAACATGTAACACTCGAGGTTTACTGATGTTTATTCTAAACATTAAGTCAAGATATTGCGTTTTTAAATTTCTAATAGATTATTAGCGCGCGGTGAATACGACAGATCTATGGGGAAAAATCACCAGAGTGCCATGACAGCCAACCAAAATAATAATAATAATGACAGAGATATTATACTTTCTATGCGTTGCTAATAAAATAGCAGGGTACTATGATTGATAATTGTATGAAAACTATTCTCTACATAGAGTGCTATGCCTTTATAAATTGAAACAATTGATGTTTCTTTATCTGTCAAATTGTGAGTGCATCGGTGTTAGTTTATACGATATTGCATAAAGTACATTATTTTATTCAATATCGTTATAACCTTCTGCGAGTTATTTGAATTCAGGTATCCTTTAATTAGTTTCCTCTTATATTATAATTGCATTGTTGTTAAAAAAAATGGTTGACTTGAAAAATATGACATGTTGCAAGCATATATTAAAACTGGAAAGAACGCTATAAGACCTTTAAATCTGTATTTCCTGTACCAATATTGCTAATTTAAAAACAATTTCGTGTTTGGCTCAACATAATTTTGCTATTTAACGCAATAATAGTTATTTGTATCACTAGGCCAGAAACTACAGTTTTGCGAGTATAAGTACGAACATTCGTACTTGTGGGCCTCGGCTACCGCCTCGTCCCACAAGTACGAATGTTTTTTGGACCGATAAATCTTAATTTTGAATTGAAAATAGAAAAGAAATTTTGACACTAGGGAGTTGACAATACAAGTTGGCACACATGTTACATACCTTAGCATTTTGACGTTTCGAAAATAAATCTTTTTCTGTAATTTTCTTTCTAGTTTAATATCTATTTATCAATAATAAGTACAATTCAGACACCAGTTTATCTTAGAAAGGTTGAATAGTAGCTTAATGACTATTTATTACACGTCTGTCATGTGGAATTTAGTGTGGCCAATCTTTAGTGATATTTTTGCCTGCCTAGGCAGGAAAACGACAGTTTTCTTGCCGCTTTGAAGTACTGCAAAATGAATGTTTCTGGACGGAGGCGTAAAAAAATAATTATCTTGAAATAACAGATACCACTTGCCGTTTTTTGAGTATAGGTATTCGTCTATTTGTATTTTTGCACATCATAATATAATTCAGTCTCTAAAGAACATTCATTCATGGTAATTTTATGGATTGAATAAACCCAATCATTCTGTTGTTTGTACACAACGTAATGTGCATTTCACATTAACTAAACACTTTTTTTCTCTTCAGTGTGATCAAAATGTGATATAATCTTACACTAACCAAAACTTCGAGTTTTTTTTTGGAAAAGATGTAAATATCGTAGGTCACAGGTAGAAGAGTATCTTGAATTAAGAGATTATAGAGAGTTAGGTATTCATTAATAATTAAATGAAAAGTTTAACGAAAATATTTGACATATTTATGTATTAACTTCCAGGTAACAGGTAACATTGTCTTATTAAAAATATTTTCAATTTAACATTATATTTTTATTACCTGTAAGGTAGATTTTATCCGAAATTAGAGTCTTCTGGAATCACAGAATAGTCTTTGATAATGTGTTACAATACACCACGATTTATTTACATTTATTTGTCTGTGTCGTAAATATTTTTATTTGCGATGTATCACTAGATCATCTTCTACTAACAGAGTAGTAGTTTATCTACACACTCAGATTAAAATTATATGCAGATAATCTGGAATATATCTCTAGATAATATGAAAATAACGATAACGATGGATAGGAAGCAGTATCAATACAGTGTTGTCCATTATTTTAATAATTCTAAGACGGTAAGTGAAGATCATGTACCTGTCTTGATAGGTCATATGAAAAATTTGTGGGCATATGGTTGGTTCTTGTCTTTTTATTATTATTTTTTATTGAGATTTGCTATGTTAACTAATACATTCAAATATTTATCAGAATAAAAATGAGGACTACCAGGTTATAACCACAGTATTTAACGATGTTTGGAGCTGAATAAAATACAATTGACGACACCACATGTATATTTTACTAAAATTCTACATTCTAAACTTGCTCAGCAGTATAATAGATTTTCATAGTATCGCTATTCCAAGGGGCCGAAATATCAAGCATGCTTATAAGTAAATATAGTGTAATTAATTCACACGTTTATATAAAAATAGAACTAAATAAATTCAATAATAATAATAAAAAATATCATTAATTCCAGTGTTGGGCAAGATAGGAGAAGTGAATAAATTTCTACAGCGACTAGATACGCTCGTGTTTATTCGCGCCTTGAGTGGGGAGCAGTGTTAACTAGTGATTTATTGAGAGCCGACAAAACACGAGTATGTATAATCGCCGTAGAAATTTATTCACTTCCCCTAGCTTGCCCAATACTGAATTTAATTCATAGCTACTAGAGTAACAAAAATAATTACTATAGTAATAATAACATAATAGTGGTTTATATAACTAAAGTTCTGTAAGTAGAAATTAATGTATATTTAAATTGCCCGCCAAAAAGAAATTAACTTTAAACCTTTAAGCCGGTTTCACAGAACTGAATATTGTCGCGGCGACAATTCCACTTCCCTACATTTTTATAATGTCGCTGGCAATATTTGGCTAACACAGTGAGAGAGGGCACTGCTAGTAAACCATAATATTTATCTATTGCAAATTTATTATCTAAATAATAAGTGCGGACATAAGGCATGGAATAAATGATAACATATACAATTTTTGAAATACGTACCTTCACAACATTTACCTAATTCATACTCTGTAAGAAATACAGTAAATGTCACTCTCGATGAGTGCTTTAACGGCCGTTTGCACCGTTCGTGATTAAGTTATAATTAACATTTAATCATAATTAAAGTTTAAATTCCTTTGCACCGACTGCTTAATTAATAATTAAATCCTTACTTCATGATTATCTTTAATCAGTACCCAAGGTATGAATTAACTCATAATTAAAGTGGGCGCAAGCGTAGTTTCTTTGTCTACAATCATGTTTATAGGCGAGAGCTTATGTTATGGGGTTTTTGGTTATAATACAAATATCTGTGACCGTAAATTGAAATAGCTAGCTAATTAAAGTGTTCACTGTGAAGATTAGGGACAAGGGATAGCGGCGTGCAAGAAGTGTATATTTGGTAGGGTTTTAGAAAGTCCAAGGTAAATCAAAAATTAATTCCTGAAATAAAAACTGACAATGCATTTGACGATTACTCGTGGTTTCAGGTGGGAATGACCCGGAGGTATTTCGTAATAGGAAAGGATATCTATCTATAAATTCACAATTTTTATATGATGCTAATTTAAAAATAATGGATATCGTAGTACGATGGCCAGGGAATACACACTTTAACGATCCATTCTTTTCCATAAGCGACAGTGGATATGCCTCAAAAACAGAATTATTGACCCCACTGTTAAATTCTGAAACAGTTGTGAAAAATCGTTATAATGAAAGCCATATTACAACACGAAATGTCATTGAAAGCATGTTTCTAAGAAGAATGTTTTCCAATACTGACATATGGTTGTCGCTTAAAGCTGGATACCTCTATGCCAGCTACCTCAGTATTGCACAATATAGCCATAAATATGGGTAAAGAGGAAATCAATGAAGAAAAATTAAATTAAGAAATTTTAAATCGACAACTTCATGAGATTAATTGTGACGCTGTTGATGATGTACCTGCGGCGACACAGGCATTACTAATTAATGATTATTTCAACAATTTGTAATTCATTGCTATATAGAAATTAACTTTTGAAATTTTTTTTTGTGTATTTGTTTTCTTTGGCTTTTAATATAAACGAAACATATTTTATTTACTCTAAATGCGTTATCACTTTGATTTTTTTTAAAGAAATATTGTCTATGTAACTAACCATTTATTTATTAAATAAAAGGAACAAAATATATAAGGAAATGATGGTAATAATAAAATAATTCTAACAAGTAATAGCAGAGGTCAAATAAAGTATCAAAAATTGGAGCATTTGCAGAACAAACAAATAAAAGAATTGCATAATGAAAAAAAAACCTTCTTTCACATATTAATTTCCATTTTAAAATTACTACTCAACTTTTTTATTTCAATATCTAATTCTGTAGCAATTTGCTTCATTCCAATAACTTTCAAATGCCGCTTAAAATCGCGCATTCGCATAACGGCAATTTTCATTATGATGGAACAGTGTTCCCAATAGAAATACGATTTTTGACTAAAAACTAAACTTAACGGACGACCAACCTATATTTCTGTGGCAAACTTTTTAATTAACTAATCATTAATTAAATTTGTTCGGTGCAATCCCATTCATATTTAATTCGTAATTAAATTTCTTTGATTAGTTAATTAAAATGTAACAGACGGTGCAAACGGCCGTAAGATTGTTATGAAGGACAAAAATCAGGGAAAATGTGGCGCCAAATTAAGAGCCAATAGAATTCTTGCAACAGAAAGTGTAGTTAAATTAATTTAACTACATTTGCTGTCGCAGTGATTTTAAGAAGGATATAGGGGAGTATACGCTAATGCAATTTCATTGACTGATACGCTGTCGCTGACGACTGAACATAGTTCTGTGAAGTCGGCTTTAGCCAAATTATTCTATGAATATACATAATCAAAATTTAGACACTTGTCACCCACAAATGTCACTTTGTCCATCAGAGTTTTTATGAAGTTTGCTTAAAATTCACAAAGGTTTTCAGAACATATAAAACGAACTATTAACTAATATGTTCACGTTAATAATGAGAGTTCCATTTTAAATTCTATTTAATTCTTCTTCTTATTAAGTATATATACGAACTTCTCCGATAATACATTAGGTTGACCAGTAGCACTTAAGATCCTTAGTAAGGTGAAACATTTGTAAGTTAATATCAATTTAATAATAGTTAATAGTTTAAATTAATAAATTTATTCATTATTATTATATATTTATCTCTACAGCCCTAAATCTTTTCCATGTCCAGGAGAATATCGTCTCTTGCCCCAAAAAGAAATATCGATTTTCGTTTTAAAGGTACCTCTGTGTCCTTGTTCAATTTAAAGCGATATTTTCTTATCACCTCTACCAATCCGACCTTAATAATTAGTTTGCCGAAGCGCTCTCCTAAAACAGGCTTATGTAAAAAAGTTAGTACGATGAGTATATAGATCCATAATTTACCGATGCAATATCGAGGTCCATCACCAAAAGGTAGGTAAGTATAAGGCGCGATTTGGCTTTTGTTCTGTTCCGAGAATCTTTCAGGATCAAATTTTTCGGGATTAGGAAAATACTGAGGGTCGCTATGCAATCCCGATACAGGGACTATGACAGTTGTGCCTTTTTCTATCAGTATATCGGTATCAGGTAGGTGAAAATCTCGAACGCACTTACGAGTCAACATTGGCACGTTCGGATATTTCCTTAAAGTTTCTGGAAGCAATACCATAACCATAAATTATACAGTATTTTACACGAAACTGGCCAGTTAATAGTTTTCTGGTTTAACGAAACTTTTCAGCTTTAAAAAATTAGAGTTTGTAATAATTGGAAAGTTACTTCTTTTCAAAAGTATTTAAAAAAAGCTTTTGTACTTCCGGTTAACCGGAAGTCGCCATGTTTTTTTTTTTTATTTTTAAATGGAATACTCTATATATTATTTTATTCTTGAATTCAACATAAGATTCTATGATTATTACGACTAGGGTTTCTTATACCTATCTTCAACTGTTTATAAGATTATGTGAAAGTTTTAACATATACACTGTTGTGCCTAATTAATTAATTTTCACTTGTTTTAGGTGTCAGAGGTCCTTTTTATTTCCCATTTTAAAACTACCAAGTACTAACATGATTTCATCAAAATATATACTAGAAAGCGTCCGTCGCATCATAGAGGGTGTTAAAATTAGTGGCATATCAAAGAATTTTGAAGGTTAAAAACTCATTTTCTTTTAAACAGAACAGTTTAGTAGTAGAATTAAATTCTACTACTAAACAATGGTAGTATTATCAAGAAAACAGTGTAATAGAGCTGTTATGCATCATCTGAGAATGAAGAAAATAGGATTCATATTTTGGGGCATTTCGAAGCACATTCATTCGTTCAGTACCTGCTACTTCTGAAGATATTGGCACATTAAAAATATCTGCCTATTCTATACACACAAGGAACATATTAATATCTCTTAGGAGAGACTTAACATTTCTAACAATTTGGAAAATTACAGCCATAATTATAGTAATTTTCAAGTGACAAGGAAATAAGCAAGGCGCGCATGCGTTAACTTAGAATGTTCTGAGCACAGTATAACAGTATAGATATAAAGCGTGGTATTGAATATTTTGTGCCAGCATCTTTTAGGATGGCACAATATTATTGTTTATGTTTTATAAATAAATAAACGAAATTTCTTTTATTTACATTATATAATAACGTACTGCAGTCTTTATATATCTTTTTAGTTTAGTATATCGTTTATTAGATCATTAGTTCGTGTGTCTTTCCGTGTGGTGTAATTATTGTTTTAATAAAGACATTAGAAGATTGTTTCATCGTAGCATACAGTTCTTCTTTTATTTGGCTCTAAAGTGTGAAAAAATAAGTTCTTACCAATGAATGAAAAGGAATCAAAGACTGCAGTACGTTATTGTGCAGTGGTAACATATTCCAATAATTCTAAAAAACAGCGAGATGTAACTTTGTTTCCTCTCCGATAAATAAAATATGGTAAATTCTCTACTTATGTGTTCTATATCAAATATGCTAAATTTTCCATTTTGTATTATAGCGCTCTTACAGTGGACAGAGAAATGTAAATCACTGGAATATTTATCTAGAGCAATTTATGGAAAAGTGCTCGAATACATTCCGAAAATACATTCCGAGGACTTACATTTTAAACACTTTAATAAATTATTAAAAAACAATTGTGAGCAGGGTTATATATTTAAACAATGAATGTTTTTCCATATTTTTTTAGTACCAACAAGTATTACATTATGAATTAGAATATTCGAAACCTAAAAATGTTTGAACGAAAGATTTTGTTAGAAATAGCAAAATGGTATAATTAAACAAATTAAATTATTAAAGCAGCGAATAAAACTTTTTTCTTGTTTTATTTATAATACATTTTGCAGTTAATTTCTATGTCTATGTAAAAACTTATAAAGTTATTTGCTTATAACTTCCACTACTAATCATGATTGTTTTAAACATTTCAATATCAAAACAAACTTCACATTAATAAATTAATATCTATTATCTTATACCCATAATATCAAATGTAATAGAAAACTAGGGTATTTTTCATAAAATCGTATTTATTGGAAATTTTTGTTTTGAACTATATTCGCGATTATTTATTTCGCTATCGCTAGAAGATGCCTCTAAGTTCACTCTGTATTTGGAGGTCACGAAAGCGTGTATACAAAACATCCAAGGTTGCCGACAATAAAATTATGTCTTTACTGTATAACTGTTATACTGTGGTTCTGGTTCTGTGACGCACTATGCTACAATTTGAAAATATAATATCCGAAACAACTTACAACTGCACGTTGAAATTAATTCAGTATTATATGTTAAAAACTCACCCACACATTAAAAAATGTAGGTAATTTTTCTCAGTAAAAATCCCTTTGAAGTGTTAACCGCCAATGTGGAGATGCAACGGCTAGCAGTGGCTTTGGGTAGAGATTAGAAATTGTCATATTTTGTTTGTCTTTTAGGCATTAAATTCTAATTAAATAGATACATTCTACTAGCGCATTTTTATTTCGACGATATTTCCCTTTTTCTTAGGAAAAAAATCAGAAATATTGAACTTCTCTTTGTAATTTTATTTTTAAACAAGTAAAACTTCTATGGAAATTATCATCACTTTAGAAATTTTACTTGCGCGTATTCCAGACAACATGAAAAAATCTTGGAAAAGTTACCTAAATTTCGAAATTTCACTATGAATTTTCCAGGTTATATGAAAAACCCACCGCGCAAAGCATGAGTGAGTATACCTAAGGTTTGTTCGTTGGTGCTACACCAATAACACTGGTGCATATTTTATCTTTCTTAGGTACCTACAGAGTAAATCTTCTATCTTATTTTAATCACAAGCCAGTGTAGAAAGTGTAGCACCAACGAACAAACCTCTAGCTTTTGGTGAGTGTACACGTATTTAAGAGCTCCGATATTTAAACCAAAAATTGGTCAATATCGAGCAATAAATATTAGTTACTTGTGAAGTGAAGTTGTACATTATTGAGGTGAGACAGCTAAAATTATATTAACAACATTGTTTTGATAATTAGAGCGTATATATAATAATAAAAGATATATAATCAGCTGGTAGAAGACTTTTTCTACGACGGGTCGACCGGGAATAGTCTTCTGGCGCCAGCCGGGTAGGCAACTCAAAGTGCGAACTCCGAACGATTAGATTCGACGCATTGAACGACAGATAAACAACGAGATTTACCTGTAATATACAGTCGTGGCCGAAAGTATAGTACTAAACGAAATGGATAAACGCAATAAAAATCAAACAGATAGTGACGGTAATACAACTGATGAGGGTGGAAAAAGAAAAAATACAGATGATCACGTGGAAGAGGCTGGTTTTACAAAAAGTAAAAAAACAATGAGGACACCACAGAAAGGAGCACAAGGTGATCAAGCAATAATCGAAAAGTTATTAGAAAAAATGAATGATTTAATTTCGGAAGTTAAAGAAATGAGAGCGGAACAAAGAGAATATAATACCGAATTGAAGCGATTACAAGAAGAAAACAGTGCACTGAATAACAAAGTCGAAGTACTAGAAAAAAGAAACCAAGCAATGAACGACGAATTAATAGAGATAAAGAACGATATGGAATTTTTAAGAAAGAGAGATAAGGAAAACAATGTAGTGGTTAAAGGCATAGAAATAAACTCTGATGATCCATTAGAGATAAAGGAAGTGATTAAGACATTCTCTAAAGAATACCTAGATGTAGAATGCAAAATCAAAGATGCTCATAAGATAGGCTCAAAGATATGTATAGTAGAAATGGAAAATAGAAGTGAAAAAAGGAAATTTATGCAGAACAAAAGAAAGGTAAAGAATATACCAAACAAGATAATATATTTGATGGATGATTTAACCAAAACTACAAGTGAAACAGAATCAAAAAAGAAAGCAAAATCATGGAAACTAGGAGCATGGAATATCAGAAGCTTACAAGGAAAGGAAATCGAACTAATAAATGAATTTGAACAGACAAATATGGAAATACTAGCAATAAGTGAAACAAAGAAGAAAGGGAAAGGAGAAATGTACTTGACAAACGATCACAAGCTAATATACAGTGGAGTCCCAGTTACACAAAGGGCAGCAGCAGGAGGAGGATGCATAATACATAAAACGCTGACAAACCAAATCTCAGCATGGAAGGCTGTCTGAAAGGATACTCCCAGTGGAACTAAGAAATAAAATAGGAAATATTAGAACAATAATATCAGTGTATGGACCGGATGAAAATGAAAAGGGAGAGGAAAAAGATAAGTTTTGGGAAGATTTAATAAAATTAATAGAAGAAGCGAAAGGAACGTTATACATTATGGGGGATTTTAATGGTAGAGTGGGGAAAAAAAGACAACGAATATAAAACAATAATAGGAAATCATGGAGAAGACTTCCGAAATAACAATGGATTAAGACTATTGGAATTCTGCCAATTACAAAACATGATAATTACAAACTCATTCTACGAGCATAAGCAAATACACAAATACACTAGAGTGCAACTAAGTAGAGCAGAAAAATCAATAATAGACTATGTATTAGTGCATAAGGAAGAAAGAAAAAATATATTAGATGTAAAAGTCAAAAGGGGAGCTGAAATATATAGTGATCACTATCTACTTATGGCCAGAATAAAAAGTAGTAACCTAGAAACTAATAATAGACCAAAACCCCGAAAAGAAAGACACGTTACAATAAAAGTATATGCACTTAGAAACAGCTATCTAGCTGCTAAATATCAACAAAGAACAAACACAAAAATACAAAACAAATTGGAAGATATAAAACAGGCTGATATTCAACAGGGGTGGAAAATTTTTAAAAATATAATAATCGATACAGCAAGAGAGACATGTGGAATATATAAAACGGATAGCCAAAGAAAACAAACAGCATGGTGGACCAATGAAATTAAAGAAGAAGTCAAAAAGAAGAAAAAAGAATGGAAAAAATATCTCACAAACAATACCCCAGAACAACATGAAATATAATAAGAACCAAAGAAACAAAGTTAAAATTTTAGTGATAGAAATGGAAAAGAATAGTTCAGAAAATCAGAAACTATTTTATAAAGTTTTAAAATCTTTTAGAACAGAAAACCGGTACAAGAGATATATATATATATAAATAACAAAAGACAAGAGATATTAACAGACGAATTAGATGTAATGCATAGATGGAAAGAATATTTTCAAGAATTATTAGAACATAAAATACAAACTACTGAAGACAACGAGACCAAAAGAGTACCCGAGAAGCAAGATCAAGAGGGCGAACCAAAAATTGAAAAACTAAACATGGAGGAGTTGATGCACGTAATAAAAAGAATGAAAAATGGAAAGGCACCCAGAAATGACAAAATCACGGCAGAAATGATAAAGAACTTGGAGGATCAGGTATGACAGCACTATTGGAAATACTAAATAAGGCGTGGTGCGAAGAAAAAATACCAGAGGAATGGGGAGCAGCACTGATAACTCCCATATATAAAAAGGGAGATAAGAAAAATTGTAACAACTACAGAGGCATAACTTTACTGAACACAATTGTAAAGATATACGAACAACTGATCAATAATAGACTAACGTCGATAATTGAACCTCAACTATCAGAAGCACAAAGTGGATTTAGAGCTGGAAGGAGTACCCAAGATCACATTTTTACATTGAAACAACTAATAGAAAAACAACATCAACGAAACAAAAACCTCTACTTAGCTTTCATTGATCTAGAGAAAGCATTTGATACAGTTGCGAGAATAAAAGTATGGTCAGGATTAAAAGAAAAGGGTGTACACAATAAACTAATAAGAATTATAAAAAACTTATACGACACTAACATAAATTATGTGATCAAAAACAACATGAAATCGGAAGTCTTCAAGACTGACATGGTACTAAGACAAGGAGGTGGACTAAGTCCAACGTTATTCAATATACATAATGGATACCATCATAAAAACATGGGAACAAAAAGTCAATAAAGTTTTGTGGGGCATAAGAATTTACAGAGAATTGAAATAGCTAACCGAATCTTTGCAGACGATGTAGTAATAATGTCCGATAGTGAAAGACAACTACAAGAAAATTTGAATATATGGGGAAAAAACATGGAAGAGGAGGGTATGACAATAAACACAGAAAAAACTAAAATATTGGTGATCGGAAACTATAACGTTGAAACTAAAGTTGAAATAAATAATACTAAAATAGAGCAAGTTAAGGAATTTAAATATCTAAGAGTAACATTGGAAGAAACAGGAAAACAAGAAGCAGAAATAAATGAGAGAAATTGACAAAACAATCAAGTTATACTACGCAATGAACCAAAAATTTATTAATGAAAAAGAAATTTCTAAGCAAACAAAAATAAAGATTTTTAACACAATATATCGGTCAGTTTTAACTTATGGATGTGAGTCTTGGGCCCTTACAAACAAACAAAAAAGTAAAATACAAGCTGCCGAAATGAAATATTTGAGACGAGTGGTAGGCGTAACCCGGAAAGATAGAATTAGAAACATACAAATACGGGCAGAATTAGGGATACAACCAGTTTTGGAATTTATTGAAGAAAGACAACTGAGTTGGTGGGGACATATACAACGAATGGACAGTAACAGACAAGTGAAGAAAGTGTACGAAGCAAGAATACAAGTCAAAAGAAAAAGAGGAAGACCGAAGCAGACCTGGAATGACGCAATTGGAAGAATACTACGAGCTAGGGGAAAAACATGGCAAGAAGCAACAATCCTAGCAAAAGATAGGAAGAAATGGAAGCAATTTGTGTTCGAAAAATAAATGTAGACCCGACACCTTAATGGTATAAGGGTAATATGATTATATTTATATATATATATATATATGAAAAATCCTTCGAAAAATTGCTAACAGTTAAAAATATTACTTCTTAAAGTAAAATACCTTGGTTTTTGGGGCACAAAATTGCCTCAAACTCGTACCGGAATTTTACTAAAAATTTTTTAGTGTGTAGAATTTTCAAATATAATGTGATCTCACTGCGTAGGCTTTCACGGCCGGTGTAACTATAACTAACAGCTTCTTGCGGGTTTCGCCGTGTGTCAAAACTTTCGCTCGACGTTTCGCTGTTCATACTGACAGCTTCTTCAGGATAACTGAACTGACTTTTTGACACACGGCGAAACCCGCAAGAAGCTGTTAGTTATAATGATCTATTTTGAGAAATTCTAATGCTTCCTAAATCTTCCTGAACATGAAATATGTCTGTAACAATAACATTTACAGGCAATAATAATTTATTGTAATGTCAAAGTCATAGTCTGCCAGATTAAAATTATTCGGCCATTAATGAACAAAACAACCTTACAAATCGGTGAATTTAGTTCTACACACAAAGATATAAAAATACACAAGTTGTTCTATTTGAAAAAGTAAGTTTTGCAAATTTGATAATTCTTTACTATTTTTTAAACACCCTGTGTAAGAAGATGGGAACTTTTCACCCCTTTTTGATGAAATAATGTTTGTATTAGGTAGTTTTATAATGGGGAATCTTCGGCACTTAAAACAAGCGAAAATGAATCAATTACGTACACCAATGTAAATTTAGATATTCACAAAATCGTAATATCTTAGAAACAGTTGAAGATGGATAAAGATATCCCAGTTATAATCATTATGGAATTTTACGCAGAATTCAAAAATGTAATAATATACAGGGTGTTTCGTTCAAAATAACAAAATTTATAGCGAATCCCGGTTAACTGAAAGTGTAAAATATTTTAATAAGGTAATTATAACTATTGCAAAGCTCTGCTCCGATAAGCCACTGAAAAGTGCCCCTAAAGCTATCGGGCTGAAATTCAAGCAAATGAGTACTACTGTCACACATACTGTAAATACCAAAAATTAGCTTAATCAATGGCACCCCATTCGAGATATTAGCATAAGGGTGGAAAAATTCAATATTTTTTGCTCAGGAATTACTTAAACTATCACGTTCAAAAAAATTATGTGAGTAAACACTGATAATGGACATTCCATAAAAAATCAAGGACTAATTCCGTTCACTCAGTTCAAAGTTATCATTATTTTCCCCTTCTTAGGGGTGGTTTTTTTGAGTTTGGTTCAAGGTGCCAACTTGGTTTTTTTGTTATATTAGACTCTATACATTTAGGCTTATTATATATTTTTTTTTAGTTTTTTCCGTGTAGTAGAACAAGTAAATAAAAAATAAAATCTCAATGAATGCTTTTAGTAGCAGCAATTTGTTATTGTTTATTTTGGGGTTAAAATAATTGTTCATCCATCAATTTCAAGATCATCTGTATGTATGTTTCAGCCTTAGTAGTTATAAAAGTATCGAAATGTAAAAAAGAAAATTATAACAACAAAATAATATTTATTTCCGTACACGCAGTTGAAAGTTAATGTTATTTTTTCTTTTTGAGGGGTGGTTTTCTTTTGAGTTGAGTTTCATGTGTCAACCTGATTTTTTGTTATATAGTAATACATATATTTGGGTTCATTATATATTTCTTTAAGTTCTTTCTGTGTGATAGAACATGCAAATAAGAAAATAAAGATAAAAAAGGAAAATCATTGATCTGTTTCAGGATCATTTATATGTTGTACGTTTCAACCCTAGTGGTTATGAAAGCACTGGGCTATAAAAAATAATTTTGTAAGAATAAGTAATCATACGTAGTATATTATTATATAATATATTATCTTTTGTTACATGTATTATTAACAGTTATGTATTTATAATTAATATAAAAGAATACACGAAGTTCAAAGTTCCCTTTTGGGGGTGGTTTTTTCAACTTAAGGTTCTAACTTGACTTTTTGTTGTACAGTAATGCATTTGGGTTTGCTTTATACTTTTTTCCGTATAAATATAAATTCTTTACAAGTGATGTCATATGAACTAAGAAGTATGCTCTTATTTTGCAACCTTGAGTGATACTTTTGGGGAAGAATGAATAACTCCAAATAAGTATTTCTATCATCTTCGTCGTTTATTTATTTGTTTAAGTGTTCTTCTTCCAGATATTATTATTAGCAAACCACCGCCATTAATGTAAGAATATATTCTGACTTACTTTCTACAGCACTGCTGTTTATTCTACAAAGGAAATTACATTAAACAACAGTCTCCAAACTCTCACAATCAAATAATTGTCATATTAAAACAAATTATGCCCGTCTCAAGGCATTGATTAAAGAAATAATGTAATAAATGCATATATATATCTATTTGGCAGCAAGAACAAAAGTAAAATACGAATAGCGGTTCTGTTCAACATTAGGAAAATGATAACAACTATAAATACATTGTTTGTTGCAATAACAAATGTAGATAGAATTATGTTGTTACTAGAACAATAAATATCTAACAGGATTTGATTGATTTATATTGATATGTATATCATATAAAAATATATATGTTGTACCAAAATGCATACAATTATAGGTAAAAAAAAATCAACTCGAATTATTAAATCCAACTTGAAAAAACATCCCTTAAAAGGAGAAAATACTTCAAACAGCCTGTACGGAATTAAATATTGTTTTATTGTTACATTTTTTTTTATATGTTGATGCTTTTATAGATACTAGGGCTGAAATGTATATATATAGTAATATTCAATCAGATTGCTGAATAATTATTTTAACCTTAAAATAATCAATAACCCAATGCTGCTGCCAAGATCACTCAAAGAAGTTTTATTTCTCATTTGCATTACTGTACTGAAAGAACTTGACGAAATATATAATAAACCCAAATATACTTATACACTCATGTATAATAAAAGTTAAATTGGCACCCTAAACCCAACTCAAAAAAATCACCCCCAAAAAGGGAAAATAATAATAACTTTGAACTGCGTGTAAAGAATTAAATATTATTTTATTGTTACAATATGCTTTTGTATATTTCGATGCTTTTATAACTACTAGGGCTGAAATATTTAGACAAATAATCCTGAAATTGATCAATGCGTAATTATTTTAACCCTAAAATAACCAATAACAAATTGCTCCTACTAAAGGCATTCAAAGAGATTTTATTTTTTATTTACATGTTCTACCACACAGAAAAAACTGAAAAAAATACATAGTAAACCTAAATGTATACAGTCTAATATAACAAAAAGTCAAGTTGGCACCTTAAACCAAACTTTAAAAAACCACCCCTCAAAATGGGAAAATAGTGATAACTTTGAACTGAGTGAATTGAATGAGTTCTTGATTTTTATAGAATGCCCGTAATCAGTGTTTACTTACATACATTTTTTGAACGTGATAGCTTAAGTAATTCCTGAGAAAAAAAATATTAATTTTTTCCACCCTTATGCCAATATCTTGAATGGGGTGGCAACGATTGAGGTAATTTTTGGTATTTACAATATGTGTGACAGTAGTACTCATTTTCTTTAATTTCAGCCCGATAGCTTTAGGGGCACTTTTCAATGGCTTATCGGAGCAGAGCCTTTCAAATTCCTAAAACTGCAAGTTTTCACTAAACCTGCCAAACTTCTAGCTAATCACTTCCGTGGAAAACCCTGTATAGTAGATACTTTTACACACCTGCAAGAACCATTTCTAAATATTTCATCTCTGTAATTGCTTCATGATTCAATCTTCCATCGCGATTTTCAAGAACTTGTTCAATTTGATTGCGTAATTTTCCCTGTAATTCTTCATCCTGGGCTAATTCAAATAACACTAGAGCCATTGCCGTTGCTGTAGTGTCGTTGGTTCCTATGAAAAAACCCATGCATTGTCCCACCAATTCGTCCATAGTTATAAAGCCCTTTTGCTTTATCTCAATGAGAAATTGAAGAAAATCGCTCCTAGAAACATTTTTCGCAGTTCTGTATCTTATTGTATCGTCTATGCACTTGTAAATAAATGTGGCTTCCTTTAGCGGGAATACGGGTACTTTAAAAAAATTTGCCAACCTTGGTAAAGCGCCGCTATAGTCAATTTGATAAAATCAGAACCTCCATCTATCAGTTTTCGAAAAATGTCATTTAGTGGCACGTCCTTGAGGCTGTTGATATCCATCCCAAGAACGCAGGACACGAGAATATCCATCGTAAACTGATTGGTACATTCGCTTATATTAACTGGTTGTTCCTTTACCGCATGTTTTTCGATAGAATTTTCCATTAAGCCGTAGCTTCCGTTATTAAATCGAGCATGTTCTTTAATTTTGCTTGGGAGAAAGCCGGCGCGAATTTCGTTCTAATGGTTTTCCATCTTTCGCCGTCAGCTATGAATAAATTTATGGCGTAAGGTTGACAGATGTTGGCGGAGTAAAGACCTTTGTTCTGGAAGTTTTGAAAATTTTTAACTAGTATGTGTTTGATGTGATCAGGCTTCGTAAGAATCAACATTGGCATGGTGAAAGAATAGATCCCGCCGACTCCATGTCGTTGTTCCTTGAAAATTTGATAAAATTCTTCAGTCAGGGTGGTCCATGATTTATCATTGCGTATATTTCCGAAAGGAGTTGTTGGTTCAATATACGGAATATTTCTTCGTTTCCAGTATGAGAATGAAAATTTGAAATAAGAATATACATATAAAAAGATCAAAAAAGCTAGTACTGAGGTCACAGCGAATATAACTACTTGCGTAGTTAATAAATCTACTAAACTTGAAGAATACGCACACATCTCTTCTTTAGTTATAAAATACCCGGCACAAACTAACCAAAATTTGCATTTAAATGTAAGGGAATCGATAGATAGTTGTAATATATATTATTTGTTTTGAAAGTGATCACATGAAATTGCAAAATCGGATAGTAAGGCCAAGGGTTAATTCATATTAGAGTTCTTTGGCGTCAACGTTATTCAAGAGATTAAATATCATAAACAAACATCAATCTTTAGTTTAGAAAAAAAAAACATTTTTCCCATGGAAATAACCATCCTTACAAATCAGTTGTTTATAACTAAATGATGGTATTTATAAATGATATTAATAATCTATCCCAAACTTTCACTCAGGGGCAAGGTCTATTAACTAGATAGGTTGCCTCGTAACTTACAGCCAATAAAATGTTACGCGGGAAATATGTCATCAGCGTGCCCATTCAAATTATTATAAGGTAACTAATATAATCTATTAGTTTTATTACGTCAATATATAGGCTGTAACAAATTCAAAAATCAAAAATGGAAGGTAAAATTATTAAAGGCGTTAGGTAGTATCTTTTGTACACTAATTTATTGTTACAATAATATTATTTTTTTTCACTTTTTTTTACAGATTTCTCTTGTAGCTTCTGTTTCTCTTTTCCTTTTCCCTAAGTGAAGTTGGTAGCTATTTAAATATTTAATTCTAACAAACACTCGTTGCCTACAAAAGGCTTGACTAATTTCAATGGAATTTTAACTTTTTTTTAACCATATGCAGTAGTATTTTCTATAATCCGAAAAGACTTGTTGAATTTATCTTTATGCAATTTTTGAAAGCATTTCTCCATCAGTTCAACATTTCCCATCCAGACTTCTGATGGTTGCATCAAGTCACCAAAAGAAAGGCTTTGTAACCATGATGGCATACTGCATACTGTAAGTATATGTTCTTTAGTGATTTTAGGATCTTTGGGAAAAGCAAAAAACCGTAAAGATTTCCCAGTCTTTCTTGATTAATTCTTGCGGATAGCAACACTGCAAATGCTTCCCCCAGACATTTAAATACACATTGAATGTTGATTCAATTTTATTATAAAATTAATTCTTACCACAGTATGGGTACGGGGAGGTTGGAAGTACCTACCAGGCGCGTCCCCGAGGTGGTGGATAGGGGAAAGGCCATCTTGTTAGGGTTCGCTCAAGACGAGATGGTTAGTGGCGGCTATAAGTTCTTCTTCTCTGCTTAAAACCGGAGCAGGATGAATGAAGACCGTTGCCGTGAACCATTCCCCCCTCGCCCGAGCTGTCGTGTCGTGGCTAAGGACTTGCACAGGGTTCTATAACGATGCCAGTTGTTGCTTTCGGCTACCAAAAGGAATGGGGGGTCTTGGCTTAACTGCACGCACCGAGAGGAGACAACCTCAACAAAAACCTAAATCCTAAGCTGGTGGACTAGTACTACTAATATGTCTAACGTCAAAAATATAAGTGTATGTTAATAATCAAATTATAATAAGCATTAATTATTCAAATCAATTGTTTCCATATTTCATTTTTTCTTTCGATAAATAATATTCAACAGAAAATTAAGTATATAATTATTTTAAATGTAGATGAATTAACACGGATACCGACAAACGATATTTGAAGGAAATTAATTAACTTAATAATGATCCAGTAAAGTACATAAATTCATACAATTCGTTACCTAAACTACCAATAAATAAAATTTTATTAATTACAAACTTATCAAAATTTGAAAACATTTTAACAAAGTCATTTGATTATATAAGTATTTGTAAAAAATAAGAAATATAAAATAAATAAGAACTATATAGAAAAAAATGAATACTTTGTTTGACTATATTATCGGGTATCAAATGATAAAAAATAAAGAAATTCTTTCCAATAAAAGTTATTGTCAATAGAAATCATAATTTTATTCACATAACAATTAAAAAAATAGATCTAAATTGTTTTTTCAATTCTCCAATGCCCCCAAGCCAATGTGTCAGTACTATTTTGTTGGATACAACTTTTATCATCTCTCCAACATAATGATTTCTTACTTCATTCTTCAGTGTATATATTATGATCATAGCTCCTAATAACGCATTGTTTATGATAATACTCCTGCTGGTCAAGCAAACATTTTTTAAAATGCTGAAATTTAATTTCTTTATCAAGTACAGATTTTTTAATTCCTTTTAATTTTTTATGTACATTATTATCTCTATATGTATACGATTTAGATCTTAATCCAACAAATTCAAGTATCTTTTTCCACCGAGTTCATCTTTAAATTTTCCAATTACTTTTTTATTTTTATCATTATACAGTTCATGATCTTTTGGATAATTAGATGTATCAAATAAATCTGGATTATCTTTGATAAATTTATTAGAATCTTCTTGTTTATAATCACTTTGATATAAATGTTCCTTAGTTAATGATGAATAGAAATATTTAATATGTGGTAGACTTGTTTCATTAAATTTATCATATGGATCCTTATATTCATTATGATAATATTCTAACTGATCAAACATTTTTCATAATGCTGAAATTTAATTAAATTCTATAAATTGTTAATTGTACATTAAATATTTTAATACTATTCATTACAAACATATTATAAAACTATATTTGTGTATTAGTCAATATTGTAAACAATCTTCATCAACTAATTGCTTTATATCTCTCTTAATGATATTTGTCAATTATATATATATAATCAAATCCCCTTCTACCGTCAATTATAAGGAATGTATAAAACTGTAAGAAATCGAATATGCAGTTATTATTCGTTTGACCTTAGACAAAAACCGTTGATACAAGAATTGCTGTCTTGGATTTATTTTACTTTATCCCGTGATAAAAACAATCACATTATTAAAATCTTCTTTAAAATGATAGATTAAAGAATCTGTATCCACATTAATTTTACTTTTTCATTATACGCTTTTTTAATTACATTATAATGAAAATCATACATATATGCTTTCGATAGATCTAGTATAGCTTGTTCAAGATATATAGGTTTATTAAATGAAACAATTGTTTTATATTTATGAATTAATACAATGTTTTCATTAAATAATATACATTTCCTAAATGTTGATTTATTAATAGCTCTTTGGGCTTTTAACTCGCTTGAATAAAGTTTAAGATTTTATCTTTTTCTAACTGATTCCATACTTTTACCAAAAATTGCATTTACGATAAATTTTCCAAAATCTAACTTCAAATTCACTTTTTGCTTTTTGTCTTTGTTTAGTACAAAATTGAACATATGGTCTTATAAAATCTATTTGAGTGAATTCAATTCATCTGTGTACCTTTGTTATTGCATTCCCAAATCTTTATAATGTTTTATAATGTACTATATAATTTTTTTTTGTGACAAATAAGTTTATTTACTTTACTATTTGGAGGTGGTTTATTTTCTGGAGCTAGTGGTAGATCATTAAATTTATCATGTAACTCCTTTGGAAAATGTGAATCAACTTCTAATACATATCCACTTTCATTACAATTATTTAAAATTTCATCAACATTTATATCATAAATCCATTTAAAATTTTTATATGGCATTTTTTGAGACATAGCCCAACCATATAAATTATTACCATCAAGGGAACTGGTTTGTGAATTATTATCACTAGAATTAGCATATCTATTAGAACATTCAGATATTCCATATCTAATACCATTCTCAAAGAATATATACATTTCATAATCAAGTAATAAATCCAATTCCACTTTCCACAATATCATCATACTAAATGAAATATATTTTTCTTTATTATTTGGAATAACTCTTATATTTCTACTATACAATCTTATTTTTTTTTTATAAATAGATGACGGTCATAATTTTTTAAATTGTGGAAGAATACAGGTACAAATATTGGTTGTTTTAACTTTAAATTACATTTATTACATGCAGCACCATGTATAATGATCATGATCCCTAATATTTTTATTTTCCTTGAGTGACATATGTAATTTTTCTAGTATATGATTCTTCAGGATTTGGATCACATGCTTGAATTGAAAGTAATAAAGCTTCAAAATCTGAATATAGCAGCTGCAACTAATATAGGAATTAAAAAATTTATAAAACCACCATGTATTTCACCACCATCAGCAATTTTTGATTTATTTTATAGAATTATCGATGAAACTTTTTTAATTGTAAAACTCATTTATACCGACAAAACTATATTTTTTTTAAATAAATATTTATTATTCTATAAAAATTCACAATCAACTAAAATTAAATTCCCTATATTAAGTTCTATATTTCTATCTATATGTATATCTCAGTCCGTAGATTCACCGCTGCTGGAATTTGACGAACCATCATCAATGTAACAGGTTGCATTATATTAAGCCCATCAATCTAATAATTATTTATTAATACATACCTTGTAATCTCGTTCAAAAAGAATAACTTCTCCTCCGGAGTATTGAAAATTATTCTCAGGGAGTCTGGGCTTCCTTCTATTACCACTTCATCCACAGTATCAGAATTAATTTTAACATTATTTAAAAATATCGCCACCGTCCCACATCCTATTCCTGGACTGTATCTTGTAATGAGGAGAAAGTTATCTTGTCGATAACACACAATTTGCACATTCTCTATCGGTCCGTTATTTATACTCGCGTATAGGTTGTTAAACGTTGCCTTGTTCATGTTGGGACTGAAAATCTTACTAAAATTATATCTTCTATATCTTTCATATTTTTCTCATAATAATTTCTCTTTTTTTATCATTTGATACCCAATAATATAATCAAACAAAATATTCATTTTATCTATATAGTTCTTATTTATTTTATATTTCTTATTTTTTACAAATACTATATAATCAAATGAATTTGTTAAAATGTTTTCAAATTTTGATAAGTTTGTAATTAATAAAATTTTATTTATTGGTAGTTTAGGTAACGAATTGTATGAATTTATGTACTTCACTGGATCATTATTAGTGATTTAATTTCCTTCAAATATCGTTTGTCAGCATCCATGTTAATTCATCTATATTTAAAATTATTATGTAATTAATTTTCTGTTGAATATTATTTATCGAAAGAAAAAATGAAATATGGAAACAATTGATCTGAATAATTAATGTTTATTAGAATTTGATTATTAACATACACTTATATTTTTGACGTTAGACATATTACTAGAATTATTACGTTTACGTTACGTTCAATGTTCACGTTTTCCGTTACGTTCACATTTAGAGCGCTTTATAGATTACATAAACTAGGTGCTGGTGTTTCGACCTTATCTATACTATTTTATCATTCATAATTTTAATTTTAATAGGGTTGCTCTGGAGCCACCCCCATCGTAATTCAACATTAGTTTGTGACAAATATAGTTTGATGATATTTTTTATTGGGGGAGCACCAAAATGGAGCCTCCTTGAATCGGTGAATTATTAACCCTTAAAAATTATTTTTTTTGTTGTTATTTGGAACAAAACGTATTGGTCCAGAACTAGTAAATTGACATCTACTTATAGATGTTACTGCATAATTTCTTTTATTACTGACAATATCGTTTAGAAAAATGGTTGGGTTAATTTAGTTTATAAAATAATAAAATATATATAAATATAGTGTTACCGGTTTTTTGTTGGTCTAGCGCAAAGTGGTTTATAAAGAATCAGATTACTATGTTTAATTAAAATTGATATCTTTCGCTGACATTTTTGCTTTCGATTGATAAGATTTAATATAGATTCATGCGTGAAGATTTGATTTACGTTCATTTAACACCACTTACAACTTAAATCAAATATCACTATTCTTTTCGTACTTTTGTAGGATAATTTAGTATTCAAAGAACATCCTATGGAACACTATTTTATGGATTAAATAAAGCAGCTCTTGAGCTGTTTATATGCAGCCCACAAAGTACGCCCAGTCAACCCATTTTGTCGACTAAACACCTCTTTTTTTCTCAGGGTATTACTGATTGGTAAAATAAATTGTATCACTATTGTAATACCATCTGCACTATAAAAAACTTTATTTTGTCTGAAATACTTAACCATATTTCTAGTTTTATAGGATACGCACATAGAAATCAAGCAAAATTCTACTTTTGCTAAATATGTTTATAATAGTTCTACATCTAATAATATGTCTGTTTTAGTAGAGAGTGTAAATGTACTGTCGAATTCTAATGGCATCTTCATGCTGGCATTTAATTTAATTTTACATTTCCTCAAAAGATTGACAACTGCTACTTTAACCTGCAACTTACCAAGTCTACCACCTACAATAAACAATTGATTAATTAATTACTTTGTATACATAATACAATCCTGTAAATTCTTACCTATACAATTCCTAGGTCCTCCGCCGAAGGGTATGTAAGAATAAGGGATTATATTTTGCTTATTTTGCTTGGAGAATCTATCTGGATTGAACACTTCTGGATTGGGGAAAAATTCTGGATCGTAGTGTAAAGATATAACCGATACCATAATCCTCGTTCTTTTTCTAACACAACATTAGTATTTGGTAGTTTATACTCCTTGATACTTTTTCTAAGTAGGACTGGAACTGGCGGATACATCCGCAAAGTTTCTGAGAACACGTTTGATGTAACTAAATAATAATACAAAAAAAGAATTGCAGTCTTACCACATAGAACCATGTCTAAATATTTCATGTCCAGGATGGCTTCGTAAGTTATTTTCCTTTCATCGTATTTACCAAGCGTTTGGTTGATTTCGTGTCGCAACTTTTCTTGCATTTCTTGATTCTTTGCTAGCTCGTAGAGGAGGAAGCTTATGGTAATGCTCGAGGTTTCAAATCCGGCCAGAAGGAAAATTATAGATTGAGCCTTCAGTTCGTTTATGTTTATAAGGCCATCGTTCTTCAGTTCGATGAGCAATTGGAGGAAATCTTTTCTGGATACGCATTTTTCCGTCCTATACTTCACAGTCTCCTCCAAGGTATTACATATCATTCTACTTTGCTCGGTCACTATGATAGGAATATTTAAAAAATTAGCCAACTTCGGTAGTGCCATGCGAATGGAGAATCTGATGAAACTAGTACTCTCTACTACAATTTCCTTTAATAGGGAAACCATAGCGTCGTCCTGAAAGTTATCATAATCTATGCCGAAGGCGCAGCTGGTAATCATTGTGGCGGTCAATCGCGACGTGCAATCTTTTACGTTCAGTGGAAACTTTTTGGCGACTTGGTCTTCGACGTACTTATTCATCTTTTCCGCGGCGGTTAGGATTAACTCGAACATATCTTTAAGCTTGGCTGATGTAAAGGTGGGCGTGAATTTGCTCCTTAGATTACTCCATTTTTCACCATCTGTTGTAAATAGATTTATTGAAATCGGATGATCGTCAGAAGGATTGAAACCTCTTGCTTGGAAAGTTTGGAAATCCTTTACTAAAATATACTTTACGTATTCGGGATGTACAGGAAGGAATGCTGGCGCTACATAGGCGTAGAAACCTCCAAATTTACTCCCCATAGTCTTGAGTTGGTCGTAACATTGTTGCAAGTAGAAGAATTCTGGTTTTGTATTTGTTATGGGATTTGCAAAATTACCAAATGGAATGGTTGGCTTTATGGATGGAATACCCATTCTTTCCCAGTAGGAAAATGTTCTTTTTGTGACAAGGAATAGCAGGGAGATGATTGTTATTGAAATTGCTACGAGAAATCCCAATTGACGATCCATTGCACCAATCGTTGTTATACTTGATCTTCCTTCACTTATTGCGTTATGTAATGCTCTTCGTATTTAATATTAGATACAAAATTGGCAGCTAAAAAAGGAAGTAATTTAGATTTGTATATGCATTCACACTGTAATTATATTTTCTTGATAATTTTCTTCCGAGTAAGCAAGAAAATTAATACCACAAAGTTATTCGTATGCTATCGAATGAAATTCGAAAATGTAACAAATTTATACGAAGAAATTCGATCATTGTCAGAGTCCTCCCAGTAACGTAAGTTAAATAATAAACATGCAGATTAAATCTAGATTAAAAATTGATTTCGTTGTTTGTAAATGTGAATTTATGTCCCGTATTTAATCCTCAGTGATATTCAGTGAAATAATTTTATGTTATAGTGATCTGTTTTATTTTTAATGCCAATAAAATAAGTAGAATAAAATGGATGATCAGCAGTTTTATGAATATATGAAATAATGGAAGTTCTTTTACTCTTTTATTATAATGTCTTGAAATCAAGTTTGATTTATTTTAATTTTAATTACTGCATTTAATTTTAACTATTTCTCACTACTTCAGTACCTTTCTATACATTATAATTTGTAACAGATTGTGGTTTTATCTCGAAAGTGACTGTACATTGGACATGAAGTATATCATTGTAAGGAAGCAACGTTTAAAATGTATAAGTTATATGAAGAAGACCTTGGCGAATAAGAATAGAATTTATGTAATAATAAATGTTACAATTAAGTACAATAAAATACATGCTTAGCACAATGGAAGTTTTTTTTACTATATTCAAACTTTATTATAATGTCTCAAAAGCAAATTTCATTTATTCAATTTCTAATAATCCACATTACTTAAATTTGGAAACATTTACATATCGCATTAAATTCATCAAATTTCCCTACGACTATTAAGGGGAGGTTTACATGTATTTGACTGGAAAAATCGATTTTTGGTTTTTTGCATTTTTTGAAAGCTCCAAATATATAACATACATGGCTAAAGCGGTTTCGTAATATTCGCATTGTTTAAGCCGCTACGGCTTATTAAAAGAGCGGATGTACCGAACACAAACGGAGCAAATTAGATGTAATACCATATTCGACTCGGCGCTGCTCGGGTCAAAATATCATACTTATTGTTTGTTAGTGTATGTATAGTTGTCTTTAATGATTAGAAATGCCACTGCAGTCGGGATCACAAATAAGCGATAGAGTAGCTATTTATATTACAATAATATGAAGCAATTAGATCCGAAATAAAACGCACATTTGAAGAAATTGATCTAACAATATTTCTTTTACTTAAAACACACTTTCCCACGCTTTAGAAAACTACTTACCATAAAATGTATCAATTTATTGCAGATGCACTTGCTTACACAAAATTTCTTATAAAAAGCTGGCTAGAATATGATGGCAAAGGTAACCGCACTACGGATCATCAGAGTAGCATAGGAAAAATGGAAGTCGATGCGATGCCTTAAAAGAAATTTTCGCACGATTTCGCACAAGCGACTGAGACAAGACAACTTTTTAAGCAATTTGTGATTTTTAGCCGTACGAAGATGTTACTGTTCAAGAAAAAAAAAAAGAGAAAGCGTTGGAGATGTACAAAAAAGAATGAGTGGACTTTGAAGAAAGGGCGCTGGTAAACTGACTGACAAAGTTATTGATACTTTAACAATAGTGTACTGTGGACTAGCAATTAGACAACATCCAGATTCTGCATAAAAAATGAAGTCAGCTATTTGGGCTACATTTCATTATAAATGTTCAACCGACGCGGATTCACGACACATTTATTGTCCAAAAGGTGTAGACAGCCTGTGTAAGTGGCGCGTTGCAGAAGCCAAGGTTGAGCTTGCTTCATTCATACATGACCCTCTTTTGCAAAAAAAAAAAACCAAGATGCTATTAGGCCGATTTATGAAGTTTTTTCTAGAGTGATTTCTTGCAAAGATGCATTGGAAAAAATTGTCAAAACTGAAACGACTCGTTTACTTCATGTGTGTAGAAACTAGCTCCAAAAGATTTACACTGCGGCCCATAAACAATTCAACTTGCTACCTACATTGCCGCAAATTTATTCAATGAAGGTTACTTTTCTGTATTACAAATAATGAATGCGGTGGGAATTGCAGTAGGACTTGATGCCAAAAATTTCGTCATCAATTCTGATCGTCAACGCATACAACGAGCAGAGCAGAGTATGTCCAGCGCTGCAAAACTTTCTGTGCTGTCTAAAGGGAAGCAACAAATTTTGCAAATGCAGAAGTATGAAGAAGAAGAAGGATTAATGTATGGTGCTGGAATAGCTGACTAGGTGTGTGTTGAACTATTTGTAAAAATTTTTGCTGAGAAACTTTGAACGCGTTTTTCTCGAAACATGATTTTTCAAATCTGCGTAAGTTCTAGTTCTTCAAGTGTTCAATATATCAACTTAATTCTTTTGTTTTCTTAATGTAAACAGTTTTTATTGGAGGTTATACCTATAATATACTAAAAATTGCAATATTCCACATTTTTATATCCACATACACACAAAAAAGAAATAGAAAATAATCAAATCAAAGTCCAGGTATCTGCCACATTGTTTGCTTTAGACTTATTTGGTTAAATTTAGGTATAAACCTCAACAAATTAATATATTTCTAACTCTTTCTTTTATTTTCAATTTCGGATCACTTTTGCGTATGCTAGAGTTTACGCAGTTTGACCGTGTTTTCTGTGCACATTGCTACCTAGATACAAATAGCGAACGTTATAGTGGTCTTGTCATTAAAAAACAATATATTTTTTTAATGTTCAAGTTTTAATATATTTTTTAAGAAAAAGCCGTATTTCGTATATCTTTCCCTTTGTCTGAAAAAAAAGTTCAAAGTTTTTGGACTTTTCCGATATATATATGTAAACCTCCCCTTAATATTATAAGTTAGGTGAGTTAAGCAACCAAAATTATTTGCCGATCATGCAAATAGCCTGCGCAGATTTTACTTTTCCCCGTAATGCATTTCCCCAAATTGGGATAAATATTCAGTGACCTAGATAGCAAATATGCTTTAAAAATCTTATCCTACAACGGGAAAATGCATGACGGTTTGGTTAGGCAACCAATGAAACGACAAAGCTATTTAAATTGCATAACATCGAGGATTGGTTACAGAAAATAATTGAAAGCATTGTGGGTGTTTCGCCATTTTTCCGTTAATAATAATCCTAAAACTACTAATTAATGTTTGTTACAGATATAATTGGTATTACATTACAACAGTTGTGCAATTCTTTTGTACATACCTTAGGTTAAATAATAGCATAATAGAAAAAGCATATGACTCAAATTTATTAAATTGTTTTCATTATTATTAATAATTTAAATTAGTTAGGTAAATTAGTTAATTACAGCTCATACGAAATGCTATGATCGAACTATATATTGTGGTTGTATACAGGGTGTCCAACCTAAGATGCAACGGTCCATAGCCGATTTATTATTGTTTTTTTGGAAAAATGTTTTCAAATAAATGTTGCCTGGAATCATATTCTACACATTTTAAAATTAGTTTCAGTAATGGCGACTTCCGGTTGTACCGGAAGTAGATACTAACTTTATTATTTTAAATGGAACACCCTGTATATTATTGTATTTTTGGATTCCTTGTTAAATTTAAATAACAATACGTTAGGCATACATTGGGGCTAAGTTGTACCGTTTCCGAATTACATGACGTTTGTGCATGCCACATTTTAAAATAATGCTCTATCCTACTTACAATTTAAGCAAACAATAAGATTTTTGTAATTGCATGTGGATCTTAATCTATCCAATGGTAACTGTACAGCTTGATTTACATTATACTTCTTTCGTCTAGAACTGTATGACTATTTTCTAAACTAGATCGACTTGGATAATGTAAATCAGAAAAGTCCGTCAAAGTTCATATACTAGAAACTAATTTCCAAACTAGAAACTAATTTGCAAACTAGATCCGCTCCTATTTTTTCATCTAAGTTCTATGCTAGACATGCCCACTAGAACAATTTACCGAACTACCAACTACAAACAAATTTGTATTTGTTTATCACTTACGTGATCGCTAACTTCAAAAATGAAACCGCTATTTCTTAAATGTTGGTATACACGTTAGCCTTCATTGCTTGCGCTTGCGCATAGAATGTACTCGGCATAGCTTCTGCTTAAATAGAAACGGGAAATTCTAGCTGAAATTAGTATGCAATCTAGTTCAGAATTTTTTCTAGACGAAAAAAATATAATACAAGACGAAATTCAGGTTTTGAATATATTGTTACTTTTAGTAGATGGGAAAATACTTTAAAGAGTGCTTGCATTCATAACGACAGTTATATGTTGACTGTAAGAAAGCAAATAAGTAAAAAAATTGCTTTTAATTTATACTATTTTAACTACTTTATAACATATTTTAATATTTTCTTATATTTTGAGAAATGAACATTGTTGAAATTTCCTTACATAGATAGCACAAATGATATTAGCTTTTCCCGTTATGCTTTTCCTAATACGCAGGTAAATATTCCTTTCTACTTTACGATAGCATAAGATTTTTGCTATCTATTTATATTTTATATTTCCCTAATCAACCTTAATTCCCAATTCCTTTCCTTGTTACAAAACATTTAAAGGTTATAGAGTCGAGCCATATATCGGTCAAAAACATCTGATATAAAGAGAGTCTTTTTAAATACTAGTTGACAGCCCAACATCTTAAAAAAGATTGCTAGATAGAAATAAATATATTTTACATATTTCAGGACACTACGGAACTCTTTAACTAGCATAAGCGCTGGAATGTACAATTCATAACATCAAGAGCAACAATTACAGTATTGCTACATTTAGTACGCCACATATTTAAAAAAATATTCACGCAAAAATATAAAATTTAAGTACTTACCATCTAATAAGATGGGGAACGAACATGGATGCCGGCGATTGTATGAGAAAATGTTATTGTCTCCAGGAATTTATATTAATTTTAAGTGAGTGATAGTGGTGATAGATTTATCGCATACAAATATATCTTAAATTAAATTCCGCAGCCAATATTTATTTGCTTTATTTTGAGTTTCGACACTAAATATGTATGTATGCGTTTAACATGATATATTCATTTTGGTTCTTTTTATGAACTCTGTTTTGTTTTTACCTTCAGGATTTTTGGTGACGCCGGATCTTATTTCAACAGTTATGTGATTTGAGTGTATTTTATTACGAAAATAGACCATTGACAAAGAACTTTTGTTGAGTAATGGGTTGACTTTTGTAAAATATCTTTATTAGCTGGTCATTACTACTTTGTAAAGGTTTTTTCGTTGTTATAAAAAAAAGTATTTGATAAAGAACTTTTTGGTGTAATATGGCGGGAGGCGTAATGTGTATCAGTCAAAATAAATTTAAATTGTGATGTTCTGCAGTTTAGTTGTTGTAGAGTTTATCTTAAGAATTTAAGCGCAGTGGCGGTTTGTGAGTTATGAAAGAGGGTGGGCACAAAATAAGAACTTGTCTATTTTTTGTACATAAAATCCATTCTCCTATTATTTTATTTATGCTGGAAAAGATGTCTATGACTTTGTTGTAAAAATGCCTTCAGTCGATCTTCTGACATTGTGCTTCTCAGAAAATCTTAATGCGTTTGATGGTGGAAAAAACATCGTTCACATTCTGCTGTCGACATGGGAGTTGTACAAATAATATCCAACAGTTTACATGTTTCCGTCAAAACTTTTTTTAAGTTGTTGTGTGTTATGAACACTAGAAGTGGCAAAACACCACTTACATCTACGTCATACATGTCCTCGCGCTCATAAATTATTGAAAGTTCACTTTTCAATTTTACGCTGTCCAACATAGGATAACAATTCACATTTTTTTTATACACATAATTAACCGACGCAAAATATGACGATGATTTTCTTCCACATCACGTGGCCTTGTGCCCTTTAGTACCAGCCGCCACTGTTTAAGCGCATTAAATGTAACATGTTATCAAACTAATTAATGAAAAATGTATTTTATTAAAAAGTTAAAAAGATTAATCAGTGTTAAGTTTTGATAAATCTAGGCTTTATTGATGTTATTTTCCTAATTGTAGGAGCTGCATTTTGAAGACGAATGATTGTATTATATTCTAAGTATCCAATGAAGGATGAATATTGTAAGGGTGAAAGAGTAAAAAATTCGTTCATTTGTTCATAAACATTTTAATATTTGATTACTAGTTTTGGCTTGCAACAACCATCTTCAGATCACTAGAAATGCAATATAAATTAATGAATTAATTATAAATAATTATGGATTGAGTTATGTTAAGATTTTACTATAAAACAGATGATTAAACTATAACTAGTAATATAATGTAGTCTAAGTTACAATAACAGGTGATAATGGATAATTTTCACTGGGTAAATGTACAAAATGTTTTACGTGAATAGTAATGGATAATCTCTGTTTCTTAGAAAAAAATCTTTAACATTGTAATATTACTAAGAAAAATATTAATATCTCTCAGGAAAAACTTAACATTTCTTACAATTTGGATAATTACAGTTGAAAACAATATATTTTTTCCTTTATACCTTGCCAGCAAACAATATTTTTTGGATATATGATATCAAGTACTTACGATTTCCTTAAAGAAACTATTTATTATATATAGTTTTATGGCCTATAATAGGAAATACGTTAAATATATTCTACAGGTACAGAAATTGCTATGAAGATGGCAGTTCTCCTATTTCACTACACTAACTTTTCATACCGATATAAGTTTTCTACATGGCAGGTATGTATTTATTATTTCCCAGATAAATATCTCTTAGGAACTGCCCTAATAGCCAAATTTAAATTTTCCGCAACAATTCTTAGTGAATTCAACGTAACGACATTAAAATAACTATTACTGTAGTACAAAATGGTTAGTAATTTTATGCTTCAACGTTGAGTTACTAAGAATAATTGCGGGAAGTTTAAATTTGGCTATTAGGGTGTTATCACGACAGTTGCCCGATTGCATACAGTTGGCTCTTGATTTTTGAGAATTAACCGCCAGTGTGGACAGGCAACGGATAACTGACATGCAGTGGTTTTGTGTGGGCATTAGAAATTTTTATATTTTGTTTGTCTTTTCATTAAATTCTAATTAAATAGATACATTCTACCAGCGTATTTTCATTTCGACGATATTTTCCTTTTTGTTAGGAGCAAAAAAGCAGAGATACTGAACGTTTCGTTGTAATTTTATACTTTTAAACTATTAAAACTTCTATGGAAAAGTTACCTACATTTCGAAATTGTACTATGAATATTCCAGGTTACATGAAAAAAACCTTCGAAAATATAGTTACAAATTTTAAAAGTGAAATACAAGTACGGGTACAAAATTGCTCCAAAATTTTACAGGAATTTTACCAAAAATTTTTTAGTGTGCATAATAATGTCAGGTAGATTGATTTAAAAATTTATCATATAAAGTTTAAAATGCAATTTGCACTTAAAAATTAGCTGTGGTGTACGATTCTATATAATCTGGATGTTAAGAAATAAAATGAGAAATTTTTATAATGATTATTATTAACTATATTTTACCAATTACTGGGAAGAAATGCAATGATTTTCTCGTATGCGAATGAAATTTGCCAGATCTGTAACTTTAAAGTATATTTCGCAGGAAAAATCGGGACACCAGTAATCGTGAATTTTAAAATTTTTTGGGTGTAAATTCAGCTATTCAAAGTCATATGTCACTTTTTTGTATAAGGGCTGATAAACTGTTTATGGTAAAAACATTTTCAAACGTATGACGAAGTGGCAGTTTTCGTTCACCAAGCGTAAAAGTTTAGAAAAACCAAGAAAAGGACGACAGTGATGTGGAGCGTTATAAAATAAATAATTATTGTTCTCCTAAAATTGCCACAACTGGTTGAGATATTAGAATATTTTCTACAAAACTCTTATAACATTACATTTTGTTTATCCTGAACACTATGCTAAAGAGAAAGTAAAACTAATCGTGTAAATTTATTTGATATTTGTCTAATAATATAAAACAATAATTTCATCTTGGTAAAATTTATATTATTGTATAAGTATAATAGAACTTTCTAGTGTAACACAGCCGATGATTTGG
>RXPK01004504.1:0-63385 GCA_004143645.1 Protaetia brevitarsis
TTGTTTAATTTACATTGCGATCAGAATTTCTTTGAAAATTTTATCCTACTAAAACAATATGCAATCGACTATATGTCAAAAACAGTTGAATTGCGGACCCATGTTGACTAAGACTTTTTTGTTTATTTCCACCTGTACTACAATTGTGTAAAATATCCGACAACCTTTTTTTAACACACTGTATAATGTAATACTATAAATCGTTTAACGTACAAGAATAAATGCATATCCAACACAGACTCTTTCATAAGAAATGACGATAATACGCTTTCTTCGATTTAGACGACATGCCATCATCACGGAATTTCGTCAGTAGTTGTGTCGGGAGTGACCGTGTGTGAATTGAATTTTTATCGGAATTTCCATTTCCAGCAGTGGCAGGACGTGTGACCTTCGAAAAGGACCAGTATCCGTATCAGAATTTCAGGATTCCAGGAGCAACGTCGTGCATAGAATAGAATAACTGATGGCCGGCTATTTATTCTCGTCGTGTATGCTAACAAAAAAATATGCGCAGACACTCCGGCGTGTAGATATAAAACCCTACATGGATGCTGGGAAAAGTTTATATGCAAATAAAGTATATTAGAAGGTGCATTAAATATGTTCGCCTCGTCTGGCTATAGTTTATCGTTGTTTGACTTTATGAATATTAACTCATATAAGGTGAGATGTGAAGATAAATGGTTTGAAATGCTTTCAGTGCGATACAGCCGGTAATGTATACGCAGTAGAAACCGCGCAACAAGTGGAGTAGGTGTTATAAAGTGTGTTGAAATTGATAGATGTGATTTATAGTTCGCTGTCTTCTCTAATTAATTATGTTAGAGAATATACTTGATTTTCTCATACTTAGGCGGAAAGATATTAATCAACATATTTCAGGAATTAATCTATTAACACTTAGATATTGCAAATCTGGATGATTGTTTCGTGAGATTCTCTGTGAGTAGATGATTTTAAAGCCCACATTCAGTCAGTATGTTGCTGTGAAAAATAGGAAAATGAGTAATAAAGTTAGAGTATCAAAAATAAATAATCGGGGCACAGAGATTGTTAGGGCTGCGAACGCGTAATCATCTATTTTGGCAGACGCGGCGTGCGTTATTTTGGGTATATTGCCACTAAGGTAACTTAAATTTTATAGGGATGCGAATAAATTAAGGTTTGAGGGTTCAATTACGGTAACGGAAATTATATTAAAACCGAGTGATTTAGAAAGGTCGCGGTGAATTAAAAAATGTTGCCAAAGGGATTTGGAAAATTTTAGGGATGGGTCCAATGGGGAGAGTGGTACAGGGGCGGCTTTTATTGTTTATAATAGGAGCAATTTATATGGGACATGCAAATTATAACTTATAGATGTTTATCTGTATTAGAGGCGTTTGGGGGGGGAGGGAAATTTGACAGATTTGTTATTAGATACATGCGATATGTTACGTGAGGGTGTAAAACTTTTTTTGGACTAGGGCTCACGTAGTGCTGTATACTGACTTTCTAATGAAAATGCAAAATGAATATAAAAATTGAAAAATTAAATTAGCTAGCTCAACGGATAAAAGTCTTAAAGGGCGCAAAAGAACAATTAACCTCAGAGTTACCCTCGCGAATTAAAACTTGAATCTAACCACGAAAAGTACAATGTGAGTGAATGAAATCTGACTTTCTTAAATACCCCAAAAATTGAAAAGGTTTAATTTAAAAATAAAAGAAGAATTTTTAACCCTACGAAGATAACTAACATTCAAAATTTATTACAAAACAAATGGGTAAAATTACAAAATGGCAGAAAAAAAAACCGTGAACTGAAGGTTCTGGCCAAAAATAAAAAAACTGCACTTGATTATAAATTGCAATAGGACAATGCTATTTCCTATACAAAGCAAAAGATTAGTTTGTTCAGGAAGATAAACCAATATCTTTCAAATTCAAACCACTTGGTTTCAACAAAATAAAACAAATTAAGCGTGGACAAATTCTAGTGAATAACAAAAGTGAAATTTAAATGCAAGCACAAAGCTTCTACTCACCCAAACCCGATGTGATAGATAATTAAAAACGAATCAGCAAAATAGAAAACAAAAAATTTCACTTTTTAAAATAATGAGAGAATTACAACTAAAAAAACATATCTTCCTGCACAAAAATAATAAATGATCTTATATCTATAATGTATACACACCAATATAATAACAATTATTATAAAGCGAATTCCTTGATGGAGAGAATATTTAAAAGATAAATTATGCGAATTAAATTACGATATCAAAATGAAATACAAAATGGCAAACAATAATTCGCAAAAATATGTGTACTCACGGTAACAGTCGACCAAGGAACTGCCTGACCAAATTCTACCTCTGCGTACAACACAGTAGTACAATTCACCGACAAAAACAAGTAGAAAACGCATAAGCTAGACTAGCGAACGCTAGACCTCTAAATGAATGAAATTAATTTAAAAAAACTAAACACTTAATGAAATAAATTATACAATTGACTCTTTAACTAAAATTTAAACAAAAATAAACATTATTATGAAAATTTCTCGGTACAATGATTCAGCAAAACGGAAAAATCATGACAAATTAGGCAACTTAAAATACACTTGCGGTAATGTGGGTTGCCACAGCAGTAGGTACAATCGGGAATGAGAGGGTGGATCAATTAACAAAAAAGGCGGTATCTAAGAGGGATAGCGCGATAATTAGCTGTGAGTTAATTTCGGCTAGTATAGTTAAACAAGCGTATTGGACGTACGTTTCAGTAGCAAAGCTATCATCATCAGCAGAAACACTGAACACAGTACAATGTTTCTGCTGACGATGATAGCTTTGCAAACACAGTTCAGTATTTCTGCTGCTAATGATAGCTTTACAAACACAGTTCAGTGTTTCTGCTGATGATGATAGCTTTGCTATCGAAACGTACGTCCAGTTTAGTGCAGTTTGTGGTGAGGAGTCTAGGAGAAGTTTGCAGTATTACCAGTGCCGCATTTTGGAGTATTTTTGTCATCATGTACTTATCAGTTTTGGGTATTATTACACTGCAAAAAAATAATTTGGTAATGATGACCTGAAAAATCGGAAATCTAGTTAATAGTTGAAAATTTATATTTGGAGCGGACATAAATGTTGTCAATACAAGTTGCTGAAGTAAGCGTAATGCGCCTCGGAATTGTGACTGATGGATGAATGTTGAATGCTGAGATAACAACAGAATTATTATTCTGCAAAATGTCAATATTAAAATCGTCATATATAAACAAACAAATTACAATTTTTATGATAATCCAAAATTTGTTCAAATTTGTCTAAAAAAATCTCAAAGTTGGCTCGAGAGGTTTTGTAAAAACATAAAGTGGTAACTGTTACGTCCCCATATTTAGGTTTAAAGATGTAGTTCTAAGAAATTAAATATTTATGGCACCTTTCCTTTTTTTCTATTCTTTCTTTATTCTAACTGTCAGTCAGCCTTTTCATTCGTAATTTACGGCTACTACAGTCCTTTCGTACACCACATGCAATTACTTTGTAACGCCACCAAGGGAAAAATGGTCACTGTAACAAGGAACTAGTGGTTTAAACCATATTGTAATAAGCACTTCTTGTCCGACTATCTAACATCAATGTATAATACCTCTATATTATTTTGTTACTAAATACATACGTGTTGAAACAAAGATGTGTGTGTACTCAAACAACCATATAGTCCACAATACAACAGTAGCTAAAGGCTTATTCAATTTTCATTTCACAATATTCAAAATTATACTCACAGACGAAATTGCTGAATGTCACAATTTCAACGATCATATTTTTTACAACAAGAATTAAGGTTTCACCGTATTGCGACTGTGACCTGGCAAAAAAGTTGGCTATGTAATAATTACTAAAGATAGTACTGGTGCATATGCATGTGACAAGTTAATAAATAACCACACGATCTAGGAAAAATTCTTCTTCGTCTCATTAATAACTGTGTCGCCAGAGGCAGTTATTAGTGTTATTAATTATTTAGATTTTCATAAAAAAGTGTTTTTGTTCCCAACTGTAAATATTATTGTAGTAGTAAATTTTTTTAAAGATCATGCGTCAAAACTCTATTTATTAACAAAAATATATATTTAAATTAGTGTTGGGGTGAACGTACTTTCATTCGCCTGTATAGCCATGAGTGTATATTATAGTGCGAAGACAGAGAATGAATGAAACGGACGCTCAAGGTTGCTTTTACAACTTGAGCGGATGCGTTTCATGAAAAGCGGGAGCAAACAGCTTGTAATGTATGTAATGTATGTAAGTAGAAGGGTGGTGTTACACTGCGACCTAAAAGATCTATTGTGTCCCCTATTCTTGCTGCTTTACAGCTGGCCTTCCAATCCTATTCCTTTTAGAAAGTGTAGGATGTCAGAGGGCCCCAGTCTAGGTAAGTCTCCCTCTTCGATTTCACATGCTCCCAGGTACAATGCCCTCGAGTTGCACGTGCTACGCAGTTTGAGAGGAGGTGGATGGGTGTTTCATCCTGTTCCCCACAAAATCTGCATTCAGGTCTTTTTCCCAATCCAAGCTTACTCAGGTGTCCTTTCAGTCTACAATGGGCTGAAAGTATTCCTGTTAATATGCGAACATTGTTCTTACTCAGGTTGATGCATTCTGTAAACCTCTTCTGGTTATAAGTTCCAGAAGAATTTTACTTTGTTCTTATTCCCTGGAGATTTCCCAGTAACTGGATTTTCTCTGCTCCATTTCCATTTTTAGTTTCTTCAGTATTGTACGCTACTTAACCCGCAAAAGGGTTCAGACCCTACAAAAGCATTCCAGCCCCTTTTTTTGCGAGGTTATCCGTTATTTCGTTTTCCTCCACTCCTGTGTGACCTGGAACCCACAGGAGGGTTACTTTATTTCTTTTGCCTAGCTCATTTAGTTTCCCTAGGCATTCCCAGACCATCTTGGAGCTGATTTCATATGAGTTCAGCGCCTGATGCGCTGCTTGACTATCAGACACGATGATAATCTCCTGCTTCCGATAGTTCCTATCCATAATTAACTGAACACATCTTCCAATAGCGTGTCTTTCCGCCTGAAATATACTTGGGTATTTTCCCAAGCTTTCGAAATCTTCTTTCTAGCCCATATATTCCTATTCCAGTTCCTTCTGCCGTTTGGAGCCATCAGTGTACCATTTGATGGCATTTCTATTCAAGTTCAAGATGGTGTTATGATCCCACTCGCTCCTGTTACTTAGCTTTATGGTGAATTCTTTCACAAAGCTAAATTTTTTTAACATATCATCCGGGCATATCCCAGGTTTGATCACCGTCGGGAGATTGAGGCCTATGCCTAATCATTCCTTCCTTGACCATTCTTAGTGCGGTTCTTTTCGCCACACCCTCTACTACAATGTGGAGGTGGGGCAAGATCCAATATTACTTCAATAGCTGCTGTTGGGCAGGTTTCTCATAGCCCCGCTGTTGCATACACATGCTAATCTTTGCACTTTCGAGAGGTTAATTCTCGCGGTGGCCAGATTAGTTCTTTTGCTCCATGCTACTGATGCATAGGTGATGATCGTCTCACTATCGCTGTATACATCAAAGCAGTATTTTTGGGTTGCATCCCCAATTTTTCCCTGCAAAGTTTCTGCACACCATCAGAGCTCTTTTGGCCTTGTTGGTTACCTCAAGCTCATGTTTGTTCCATAGAAGTTTGTTGTCTAGGGTGAGGCCTAGATATTTAACTTCCGCTCTCCAGTCTATATTTTGCCCATTCAGTTTATGGGTTCTAAGATGGATTTTTTTTCCTGGTAACCGCTACTAGGGTTGTCTTAGTGGGTTGACATTGAGTCCCATCGATTGACACCATCTTCTCGTAAAGTTCAATCCTCTTTGAACTACGTCACAGAGGGTATTCTCAAATTTGCCTCTTGCGTATATGACAATATCATCAGCATACCCTTGACAAGATATGGCTAGATTCGTCAGTCCGCATAAGAGTTCATCTACTATTAGGCTCCACATAAGTGGGGATGTAACTCCCCCCTGTGGGCATCCTCTGGTCGTATTAGCTCCATGCTACTGATGCATAGGTGATGATCGGTCTCACTATCGCTGTATACATCCAAAGCAGTATTTTTGGGTTGCATCCCCAATTTTTCCCTGCAAAGTTTCTGCATACCATCAGAGCTCTTTTGGCCTTGTTGGCTACTTCAAGATCAGGCCTAGATATTTAACTTTCTCTCCAATTCTCTCCATTCTATATTTTGCCCATCCAGTTTTATGGTTCTATGATTGGATTTTCTTTTCCTAGTAAATGCTGCTAGGGTTGTTTTAGTGGGGTTGACATTGAGTCCCATCGATTGACACCATCTTCTCGTGAAGTTCAAACCTCTTTGAACTATGTCACAGAGGGTATTCTCAAATTTGCCTCTTGCGTATATGACAATATCATCAGCATACCCTTGACAAGATATGGCTAGATTCGTCAGTCCGCATAAGAGTTTATCTAACTATTAGCTCCACATAAGTGGGGATGTAACTCCCCCCTGTGGGCATCCTCTGGTCGTATTAACCGAGATGGTCTTATGTCCCACCTCCGCCTCCACCGACCTGGTAGAAAGTAGTTGCGACATCCATCTAGAAGTCACGCCGTCTACCCCCCTATTAATTAATGCTTTTTTTGACAGACTCGTGTGGAGTGTTGTCAAAAGCACCCTCTATGTCTAGAAAGGCGCACACTACAGTTTCTTTATTCGTCAGGGCATCTTGGATTTGGTCCGTCAGGTCCACTAATGCAGTCTCAGTGGATTTGCCTGTTTGATAGGCATGCTGACAGGGGTGCAAACAGCTTCGTTCACGGTTTTTATAATAGGTTACAAATTAATTTATACACAAATAATTTATTGATAAAATAAATAGTCAATTGTTTACATACAAACACGTTGCTACATATTTATTCTAGTGAAGGCAATGTGAAAGATCTACTTATGGGACAAGTACTTCATTCATGTTATGAATGAAATAGATTGCTTAAAGTCATATTGTGAAGTGGACAATCTGTGACGAATTATAATGAAAGCGTCGTTTTCAACACTAATTCAAATATAGTCCTGCAATTGCATCTCCAACCATGTAAGCATTTTACAACTTTAATAATCATTATTTTCAATTTATAACAGAAACAATAACAAATGTGTCCAACGGTATTTTGGCATAAACGACACAAATTACAGTAAAACACAAAAAAAAACTGTCACACTAGATTTACATCAGAATAAATGTACATCGTTAAGCAATACATATACATACATTTCGTAATTTCACATTTCGCATCACCCGTGCCTATCTAAACCGGGATTTACGAGAACCCGTTCGATTCTCGCATGAATCTTATCTCGACCGCGTTCTCCTTGTATTTCCGCGGCCAGAGCGTGCTCGTGATCCGGAATTCTATAAACTTTAATGGCCTATCGAGAGAAGCCGGGCCCCGGATTCAAAAGAGCGAAAATGAGTTCCCGAATTTATCTGCGAATCTATTAGACATAATACATGTTCCCGCATGTACGCGGCAGTCGTATAGGCAGGCGTGGAGAAAGTCTAGGGTCGAGATGAGCTCATTGTTAGTCGGTTTTTGTGTGTTACAGCTCACGATGTGCCGCGCGCAGATGGTGATAAGGATAAATCGGTTAGCTCATAAATGTTTGATCAGTTATTATTACTATTGGACGGGTTTTCGCAACTGTGCGGAAGTGTTGGGAGTCGGGAAGTGCAAATAAGTATAGGGTGATCGATTTGTGATGAGAATTGCGTTTATTTACTTCTTGCTGCCATTATTAAGTATTGTATTACTTTACGTTTTGACCGAAAGTATGTTAACTTAAGGCACCGAGGTTACTCGTATTTACCAAGTTTATTTATAAGAATTATCAACTTATCAGCTACATTTTTTTTTCTAATTTTACAACTTATAAATGCCTTTAAGGAATATTTGGTGTCCGAACACTTTTACTCACTAATGCTTCTATCACCTACTCTCTTTGAATAGTCCTGAATTGAACAGTAAAAGTGGTTACTTATTTTCACAATTATTACTGGTTACGTCATAATTTATTCTCATTGCTGCAGTGCTGGTGAATCAGCGTAGTAGTAGAAATGATACAACGTATCTACTTACGTGAGGTGGACCAAATGGGGAATAGCAGTGACAGAAAATATGCTCAACTGTCCTTTGGTCCTCAAAGCACAGCCAATCAGTCTAACCAAAGTCACTTTTGGAGAGGGTTTAGAATTTTTTGCGGATGTGTCGAAAGATGAGGGTGGTACAGCAGCAGCTTTTGTTGTATCTAACAGGAGTATTGAAGTATATAATCAAAAGTTTAATTGGGGGACTCTTGCAATAATTTCCAGGAAAAATTAGGCGCAATAAATCAGGCAGTATGTTATGTTAGGCGCGTGTAGGAATCTATACGGTGCGTGCTGATTATAGCCGAAAGCTTATCTGCATTAGAGGCGTTAGAGAATTTAAAAAATCCAATAATTGACATGTTATTAGATACTTAGGATATATGGGGGACGGGGATATAAAACTTCTTTGGACTAGGGCTCACGTGGGTACAATCGGAAATGAGAGGGCAAAACAATTAGCAAAAGAGGTGATGTCTAGGGAGATAGTGCGATAATTAATTATGGGCTAATTTCGGCTAGCGGAATTAAAAAAGCGTTTAGGAATAAACTTGATAATGATTGTCAGGGCGTGAGATATTAATTTAAATGGGAGGTGGACTAGGAAATTTGGTATTTTGGAATATTGTACTGCATTGCATTTATAGATACAGCGAAGAATGTCGAATTTGAATGACAACTCACTGATGACGTGTACGGAAGTTAAGGCATTAGGTACGGGGTTAATTTAGCTACGACACGAAACAATTAATAGGGATAATAAATAAATAATTAGATAGGTTGTAACGACGTTTACCTTGGTTTGAGTTCGTGTGTTTTTTAATTAATCTTTTGCGCGGTTACTTACGGACAACTACTTACTTAGAATGCGCTCCCTTACCTTTTGTTGTTACTCAATGAGTTACCCTTGTAACAGGGTTCTCGCGATTCCTAATTCTTCCGTGGCGGCGCTAGCGATGTCCGTAGCACATCTGCCGGGCTACTCCGGTCTACGATCGAAAAAGATGGCGGAAAAACTATATTCGTGTCACACCCGAAGGACGATTAGGAACTATAGTCCTAAGAGAACGGACAAAAGACTACAATCATGTCACACCCAAAGGACAACTAGGAAATATAGTCCTACAGGAGCGGAAAAAAACTTTCTAAGGACGACTATGATCAATAGTCCTACGAGAACTGACAAAAAAACTTTAATAATAATATAAATGATATATTTCGCAATAACACCATTACAGAGGTCGTCATGTTATGTAAATATGTACGCATGTATCTTAGTCAATATAAAAATAAATAAATAAAATTTAAAGATAAAAACGTGTAAAGATAAAATAATAAATAAATAAATAAATAAATGTAAATGACATACATGAAACACACAAAACAAACTAACAAACAAACATTTTACAGATTAATTACATAGAAATTCTCCAGTCTTGTAACACTCTCTTTCCATGAGCATTTCCTGTACTTTTTTCATAAAGCTACCACAACCCAAGGATAACTACAAATTATAGTTCTATGAGAACGGAAAAAAAATATAATCGTGTCATACCCGAAGAACGATTGCGAATTATAGGCTTACAGAGAATAGAAAAAAACTATAATAGTGTCACACCCGAAGGACGACTGCAGGAGCGGTGAAAACTATCGTGTCAAAGGCGACTACGATCAATAGGCAGGGCAAGAGAGAGGATCGGGGATCGGCGAAGTCTATCTCGATCGCGGTAAATCAATGGCTTATATAGGAACATGGCGCAGGCAGGGATTCAAGCGTGCGTAGATTTCAACATGCAGCGCGTGGGGACGCGATATACTAAGGATTGAAACTAAGACGCGTGGCGGTAAGAAAAGCAAATCAACGAATAAATGCGGCCATGACGAATGCAACATGAAAATTGATCAAACGACCAAAAATTTATGTCAAAATAAATTACAAAATTAAACTGAAACTGATTTTTTCCATGTAACGGCACGTTACAAGGTTGCGGCATAATATTTAGATAGTTAGTAGGGTAGTGCGTATTTATAAATGAATATTTCATACCGTTTGGTGGTTTGAATTATTATTAAATTATAGCTACTAGTATAGTTGTGGTTTATAAATAGATATTTAAAATGTAAATCTTTAATTGAATTACTATTGCTTAGAATCATTAGGATGAAGTTATTGTTAAATATTAGAATACGAACCTACTGCTGTTGTTTTATTTGTTTTTGGATCATTACGATGCTTCTGCCGTTTCAATTTCAAATTCATGATGTGCGAAGAATGGAGCAGTTACCTGAAGACAGCATGGTGAGAGGACCAGGAGACTGTCTCTTCCAAACCTAAAGAGTAATAACAATAAGAAAGTACAAAGAAATGGAGGTCGACTGAAGGTCAAATCTATACCAAAGCGCTGATAGGGGATGGGGATGTTAGTTTCTCTGATAACCTACTCAGGCGCAGTAAGAAAGAAGTTAAAACCATTACTGGGTTGGTAACTGGACACTGTCCTCTGAAAAAGCATCTATACAACACAGGCCGGGTTAGCGAACCGTGGTGTAGAAGATGCGAACTACAGGAGGAAACGCGTTTACATGTAATCTGCACATGTGAAGAACTGAAGGTACTCAGGCAGAAATATTTCGGGAGAGATCTATTGAGGCCCTCGAAGGTTCTCAAGTTCCCACTGGGCAAGACACTGGGCTTTATAGAGAACATCGAGCTGCTCAAGTGGAAATAAGAGAATTAATAGGGATGGTACAATGAGCACCTAGTTCAAGTGCCCACCCTAATTTTAATGAATAAATGAATGAATGAATAATAATAATAATAATAATTTGCTGGCTATCAATAAGAAGATCTGAGGTTACTTCCCAAGTCCTACTTCCAGAATATTGTTTTTCCATGGTTGTTCCTTACCTCTTGGCGCATCCTGGGAAATAACTACAATCGTTCCATGGATACAGACAAAATAACAACCGATAACTGATGGATTTATTATATATTTGTTATTATTATTAATAATGGTAGGGAAATTATTTAATTAGAGTAGGAACATTTCAACTGTTGTGGAATCCATATAGTACTCAGAATGGGTAGTCTCGTGTGATAGTCTTTAGTTGGAGCACCGGCCTTATAATTACTCAGCTTTTCATAAATAAAGTCTCACCACAGTGCCTGATCCCGCGTAAGTGCTTTCAAAATCTGTAAATCTGAATAATAAGTTCAGAAATATAGAAGAGCACCAAGTTTTATTACGCACATCTTCGAATGTAAGGTTAAAATCATTTTTTCTTTTTATGCGACTGTCATAAGTTTTATCAAGTGTTATAACTCTTAGTTGTCTTCTAAAGAACTTCCTGACGGATGCAAAACCACTGCAACTTTCTCTTTAGGTAAATTTAAAGTTCGACAAATACACCATAATCAAACGAGATAAGATTTAGATTTAGCAGATTCTTAAAATACTGGTGCACATGAATTTAAAATAGTTCTAAATTTTTCTCCATTACGAAACTGACTAGTTATTTCTAAGCGGCAGCTACAGATGACCATGCATAGTTAAGTCTCTATCCCTTGGTAACGGCATCCAGTTTAATTTAAAATTAACTGCCACTCCAGAAAGCTGTCTTACAGTACAAGTACAGTACTATAGTTTTATCGATAGCCAATAAGCTATCCTTTTGTTCATACGTTTATATTTAAACTTCATATACAGGGTGTATCAGATATAGAGGTAAATATAATAATATGTAGCAGCTGTAATCATATACAATCACAAAGTCTTAATGCACAAGGGATCTATCTGTAAGCATTAACGAGAAAAAAAATATTTTAGAAATGCCGTGGACTAGAGCCGCACCTGTGCCTAACCTAAATGCTGTCCCGAGTATACCCCCACATACCACTAACATTCAGCCATTACCGCTGTTAGTTTTGTGTGGATCGCCGCTTGGAGTGCAAGCCACTTCGAACATTTCATTTAAATTCTTCCCGTCTCGAAAAAACGATTCTTTTTAGGACCATCATGATTTCATACAAAGAAAATCGAAGCTTGATCCATCGGCAAAAGCGCGGGAATGTGTAGATTCATTTTCGCGCGACATCATAGTAAAAAGGCGTTTTTGCAAATTTTCTGAATTTACATTTATTTCTGTGTAATTCGATTCAATTCATTTTGCGTTATATGATTAAATAAATCCAAAAGAGATAACTTAGATTCATGTGGTACCGTTTATTAATAACTAACTCTCGATTCGACAAAGCAAACGAAAAATATTTACGTTTTTTGTAACTACTGAAGTCGCATATCCGGTGAAAATCGAACGTCTTATCAGGATATTAAAAATAATACTTTGTAGACTTACGTAGAATGCTCTTAACAAAAAAGGAATGTTTATTTTATAAAAAGAAGAAATTTAAAATGCCTCAGTTTTGCTATTTTTACAAAGGCCTTTATTTATTCAGAATGACGTTAAATGAACTTACGGCATACCATTAAGAATAGTACTAAATGAGTGCAATGTATTTATACATAATACCACGTTTAGCGGGTGCTTAACATGACGTTTCCTTGCATCAGGCCCGGACTAAAGAATTTTTGGCTCTAAATTTTACTTTTTTTATTCTTTAATGATGAAACCCGGTTTCGGTGGGTTTGTGCTTTATATGTCGTGTAGTTAACACCCAAGCAAAATTTACTTTTTTATTTGATACACCCTGTATATAGAAAAAGGACACGTATACACATAGTTGCCCATATTTTCAAAAAAAAATTATACAAAGACGCGGTAGATTCTCGTTTATATAATTTGTGTACAACAGAATGCCTACCTGCCGAATATGAAATTCCGAAGGGCTTTTCAAATTGCCGAGATGTTTACATTCCTGTGGGAAGCAATGTCCTAGAAATAAACAAAGGGACGCACCTCTATACGCACGCAGCCGGCCCGGAGAGCCGTCTGGCCGACGCTGTTTGCATTTCAAACATGTTGATTCCGGCAAACGTGAGTTACTAAGTTTTGCTCGGGGTCCAGTAGGTCCCTTTCCGGCAGAATAAGTTATTTGGGATTTTCCCAGGAAGCTATAGTTTCCGTTCCGATAGTATCGCTTTAAGAGGAAGATATGCAAGGTGATACGCTTACTACTGGGGTTTAAGGGTGCGTAGGCGCCCTAAACAAAGCACACGAGAAGAGGAATACGATTATTTATCTATGTAATCTTATACCCTTCCTTAACATTAGGTGTTGAGTTTATTTTCTTAACTTTAACAACTCTCTTCACTTGTTTCGGTCTTTTGTGTTTTCCTTTGGCTCATGCTAATTTATCTTTTCTTTCTGTCACTGTTTCCCTTATCTCGTGACCTCGTGCTCTTCTTGGTCTTCTACTTGCAGTTTCTGTAAGTATTTTACTTTTGTAAGCTTTCTTACAAGGGAACCTCGCCAACTGTAAATCGCAGATTTTGGTGAAACTTTGTCAGTTTGTAGACTCCATGGAGTGTTACTCAAGGACACTTTCCGTTGCTGCGGAACTTCAACTTTAGGGGGTGCAATTCCCCCTTGCAATTTAGCTCAAATTTGTTTTTTTCTGAATAACTTTTAAACGGTAAAAGATAGGAAAAAAATTCAATGGCGGACTAGTACCGTTTAGTGAACCCTTTCGATTGGTGTAGGTCGTTAAATATATATATACAGGATGTTCCAATAAACGTGAAATGACGTATATTGTGCTTACCCTAACAGCCAGAAATATTACATAGATATTTTTAAAAATATATTTTATAAATATTTTTCGTGAGAGGTTTTTGAATATATTTTTCATGTTTTTTTCTAAATATAGATAAAATATTCAGTTAAGATGTTTATTCCATATTTTAAAATTAATGTAAGCGCAATATTTTTTCTAAAATATTTGTAAAATGTTATTTATATGAAAATTGAATTTTTTTATGCAATGTATTTAATTTGTCAAAATGAACTAAAATTGTTCTTGGTTATTTAGAATGTATAACGTCGATAACGAAAAGTTGAAACATACATAGAGTTGTCTAAAAGGCAAGAACTTGTTTTTTCACACTCACCATACAAGTTAATAATCAATAATTCTGGCATCTTTTAAGGTACACTGAAGGTTTATCAAATTAATCACTATTTCTTAATTGAAATATTCTAAATAAAAAACAAACTAATTTATTATCATTCTATTTGAATAAGCCAATAAAAATGAAAAATACTCATTTTTAAGTCTAGCCTTGGCGGGTGCCAGGTATAACCCAATGGCTTTTTTCATATCTTCGGTAGTGGCGCTCTCATGGCGTTTCCTTGTGGGCTCTAAAACAATGCCGATTGTATTAGATCATACCATGAATAAAACATCGTACAACATTATCAATACCTACTAATACATTTGGAGCATCTACAATAATTGGAGTGGTAACTACATTCTAATACTTACGATACTTATTTTTACTTTATTTCATAATATTTGAAAACACTCTACGTACAAACAATAAAACAACACAACGTATTCTAACCTCTATTTGAGGTTATGACGCTTATCTACCGAGATGAATCTCTTAAGCAAATCAACTAGCAATTTATCTGGTAGATGCAGTACGTGTATGATGCATAAAATTCCTACAATTATATTATTAAACGATTTCTGTACATAGCAATATTGAGCATTCCAATTATTTTATAAATGCCATGACATGTTCAAAGTTTTGCTTACCTCGTAGTCACCACAAAAACTAAAACACACCCCACAACAATTAATTACACAGTTAACCCTAATCTGCCCTAATCGTATACTATTATAAACTATAACATGTAACGGACAAACGAATGAAAACGTTGATGATACGCACGTGCGCGTATACATTCTGTGTACCTAATCCATAGACGCATAAACAATACTAAATCATATAACACCGGCACCGTAATGAATAGAGGTGTTGTGTTGACGTTCGCAACTTACAAATATTACAAATAATATAATACAAAACGCGGATATATTAGTAGAAAGTTACAGCGCTCAACTTAGATACTAATTAAATCATATTAGATATATATTATCTAATTTAATCTTTAAACTATCATTTTAAATAGGTACATACCTACTTAATATGTATGCATATTTTACCCATTTTATATTATTCGTCCTACGCACCAAATGTACAAAAGCAAAAATTCAATCTTTTTTTTTATATGAAATAAATATTTACAGAAATACAAAGCAAAATATTCTTGCAGAGTTATGAAAAATATATTGAGAAAACATTTGCAATAAAATATTATTAATGCTACATAACATATATTTTTTAAATGTTTTCCTAATATATTTTCTATAATATATTTTATGCATATTATATTAATATAACTAACATTCAAGAAAGATTCAATATTTTTTAAATATTTATAAAATATGAAATAAATATAGTTGGTCACTGGGGTGCTATTAGAAGTATAATTTGCTCAACTTGATTTTTTTGGTAATATCATAGGTTTACATCAAAAAAGAAACGATAACATTGACAAGAATTTTTATCAACACGTAATACGAAAAAAACATTAATGTGTTTGGCGATCCCATGAGGAATATCTCATGGAGTCTCGTATCGGGAAGCCCTCTCGCAGAATGTCTCCTCTACCTTGCCTCTGTAACCCAAGGTAGGTGTAATTATTATATGTATATACCTCTGAGCTACCTCATCACACCCCAACGTGACATTTGGTGGAGGCGCCGGGTATGGGATCAAGTTCGCTTCGACCGTCACATTGCCGACGTTAGCCAAGAGATATCCCTGCTGGAAATGAATATCTGTATTTTATAATATCCTGTGTTTTTCGCCAGTTCTACTAAAACACTACAGAAAAATGCGTGAGTGCATCTCACAATTAGCTTAATTGGTAAAGCACTCGTCCGGTAAACAAGAGGATGTAGATTCGAATCCTGCGTGAGGAGAAAAAAATTTCTTGGGAAAAATGCATCCTAATCATTACAGTTAAAAGCAGAAATGCATTCATTTGTTAAGTTCTCACTGTAAAATGCTTGCAATTCTTGCATATTTTAACTGTCATTTATTCATTAATAAACGAAAAGACTAGTGTCTACAGCACCGAAGTTTCACCCCGAACGAATATAAGTACTTCCAACAATCAAAAACTTGATTAAGTTATATCACCAAACCCAAAAAAAAAAACTACATGATGTTTAACATGACGTTCATATGAAATGGTCTGACAGCGCGACATAGTAATTATCCCCTACTGCACAACAAAATCCCTAATTTATTGTCTCGTAAAGGGCCAATATCATATCGTAATATCAGGACCTCGTTTCACAGTTCCATAAACGTTGAAACTGGTAATCAACGCGACGTCAAGTTCGTAATTCAACTTGCGTTATTGTCGCGAGCCTGTTTTTTCATTTACTCGAATACAAATGAGCATAACTCGTAAATTTTCCAGAGGGATAATTGCTGGTGTCACTCATCGCGGCAACATACAGGTTTCGTAGTCGCAATGTGCGTACAACGAATAATTGACAGCTCTGGTGGAAGCCACGTATGAAATGTTCGAATCACGTAAAATATATTGTAACAAATAATAGTAAATTATAAAAGAACCGTTGTGAATACTTATGCGTGTCTACCGTTGTGAATACCTATGATAATATCTCAAGAAAGAAAAAACATGATAATATATGTAGCTACACCTGGGTTTTATCGTATATACGAAAAAATTAAGTCGATCTATGTGTACTTCTGAAAAATATCTTAATAAGTTGAAAGCAATAGGAATGAAAACAATTGGTGCAGTTCCTTCTTCACTTTATGTTTAGGTGTATCAATATCTTAGACTACATGTTTTGGTAACTACTTGTCATCCTCAGTGTACATCACAGGAAAATACAAAATAAGAACACTTCCATACATACTTTACAAGCACAAACTCACATTCCTTATTTCTATATTACACATACATCCTAATTAAGCACTGAGAAATATGGGCTAAGTAAAGTGTTTACTTGATAAAAAAATTATTTACAAAAAATAAAGTTTTACTTGGAACTATTCCCGTTAATTAATACCCTGCAACCAAACCCCAGTTTCCTGAATGCAAGTTGTTACTGTAAATAGTGCTTTTATTAACGGCTATTACACAGCGTACCTGACAATTTTGTGGGAAGTAACGTATTACTTAAGACTACTGGTACTGTATCTAACTACAGCACATGGTTAGTAGAAGTATCAACAATGCTGATCGCTACTAAACTCATGTATTTTCTTAAATAGGTAACAACTTGCCACAACTATGATTATTTGAGTTTTGCTGCAACTCCGTGTTTGTTTTACTATTCTTGATTGGCTAGTACGGCGGAGTAATGAAATAGTCCGCGGAACGGCTATGCGCGCAGACGGGGGCAAGCGTCAAGTAAGAGTTACGGACGTGAGAAAAGGTCGTCGAAAAAGAGTGGCCAAGGAGTACGGCCATTGTAGACCAGTTGGAACGCAAATATATTAAAAATACCAAGTGGATTAACTCGAGGCCCCATCCGTATAAAGAATCCCAGCGAAAGAAAAAGTACCGAGCCTATAAGCAATCGGATGTTTCAAGATTGCAGTTTTAAACCACGTGGTGGGATATTTGAATTCCCCATCATTGTGATGATATATGCGCCCGCTGGTGAAGTTAAAGTGTGGATGCCGTCGCTAGCTGAGTGACAGTCCAAGTGCCATCTGCAGTTAGGGATACCTTGACGAAGTAGCCGTTTTCGAGGCGATCACCGGACATAACCGCCACGTACGCCGACAGAGGATCAACTCGCCGAGACAATGCCCACTGCAAAGAATGAACAGAAACCGCAAGTTTACCGCCTAGGTATATTGTTTCTTTGTTTGTTATTAGTTGTAACTTCCAAAGCCATATTTCTCTTTGTCCTTTGTTTAGATTTCAATAATTGCAATAACTAAATAACGTTTCAAGGGGGCTCCATTTACCTTATCTTTTATTATTGCTTTGTTGATTTTTTTCATTATTAAGGAATATATTTTATTACGTTGTAAATTGTTTAAAAGAAAAATTGTTGTTAAAGTGAAACCAATATCTTTCATTCATATCAGGTAGTCACTGTGTTTGTCCTATACAAAATAAAACTATTACTAATAATACTGCTTTTTTTCATAAGTAATAAGTATTAATAAGTAGAAGAAGTAACGAGCACAACGTAACTTTAAACTAATGAAATTTAAGGCGAAATTACTCTAAAAAAGGTGAGGTTAAAGATCAAATACTCATAATTCAATTTCTTAATTTATTACCAAAGAATGAATAAAAGTATAATCAGAAACACTTCCCGTTCACCAATTTACGACCTTGGGAAAAAAATTTAGAATTCTATTTAGAAGTTTGAATTTTTAGTGGGTATACAGTTCGCCGGAGTCCCACACCAATTGATCCAGGTTTGGTGTGCATAAAGCATTTTCCCCCGACAAAAAAGAAAATCAGTAACCAAAAAGTGGATAATTTGCAACTTGCAAAGCTTTTTGATAATGTTGCCATAAAGACACCTATCTTCACACTGGTGAGTGACACCAAAAAGCAATACTATGATAGTTTAATCTGCTCATCAGATAATAAAATCAGACAAATGTGGGGAATTGTTAGATCCTTTACCTCTAGCGGATCCTCACATACGAACATATCCTTAGTGGATGATGGAGTAAAAATAGAAGATCCTAATGTAATAGCTGAGGCTTTTAATACTTATTTCCATACAGCTCCAATCGATATAATTAATTCAGTCCCTGATGTTACAATTGATAGCAAGATTACTACAAATGATCACACAATGTACCTTTTCCCATTTACTGAAAATGAATTAGCCTCAGTTATGTGTAAAATCAAAAACAAGCACACCAGTGGACCAGATGATATCTCTGCAAGTATTTTAAAAGAGTTTTCAGTTTTATTATTAAAGCCATTAACTTACCTTGTTAACCTATCCTTCACGTTGGGAATATTTCCAGACCGCTTTAAACTTTCTACAGTTGTTCCTGTACATAAAAAGGGAAATAGTAATAGCGTCACAAACTACAGACCTATATGTTTGAGCTCCAGTATTGCGAAAATATTTGAGTATTGTATGTTAGTTCGTCTGGAGCATTTTCTGCAGAAGTATAATATTCTAAATCAGAATCAACATGGCTTTAGAAAAAACAAATCAACCATCACAGCGTTAATATCTTTCTACAACAATATTCTGAACGAAGTTGACAACAAAAATTATCCTATTTCAATATTCTGCGACTTTAGCAAGGCTTTTGAGTGTGTTGAGCATACAATACTGCTACAGAAACTGTGTCAGTATGGTATTAGAGGTAGCGTGGCTAATTGGTTTATGTCTTACTTATCCGGACGTCTACAATTTGTGACAATAAAACACAAAACTAACTTGAATATTAAAACCTATAAATCGAGTTGCTTACCTTTATTTCACGGAGTACCACAAGGTTCCGTACTAGGGCCATTACTTTTTAGTATGTACACGAATGACATATTCCATTTTATCTCTGATATACTTATATATATGTACGCAGATGACACCACCATACTCATTGCACGAGACACTTTACAAAATGCAGAAGCTGCCAGTAACACTGCGATCAACGTATTATACGATTGGTTTTGTGGCAACAAACTCTGTCTTAACAAAGATAAAACAATATGTATGCTATTTCACACTCGACAACAGCTAAAAAACACGCAATGTTGCATACACATTAACGGCAATCCCATACTTCAACAGAATAATACAAAATTCCTTGGTGTGCACTTGCAAGATAATTTATTGTGGGAAAACCATTGCAGTGAAACAACAAAGTTAATCCATACTAAAGCGTATGTTTTGAGAGCTCTGAGGAATAGTTTATCAATGCATACTCTCAAAACTGTTTACTTCGCTGAGATTCAGTCTAGACTGGCATACGGAATACTTCTCTGGGGCTCATCTGCCTCTGCTAATAGGGCGTTTCTAGCGCAAAAGCAAATAATAAGAATCCTGGGCGGGTTAAAACAAACAGAATCTTGCAGAAACACATTTAGTACACTAGGTATTTTAACCTTACCGTCACTTTTTATGTATGAGGCAATCTCCTACACTCATCGACATTCTGATAAATATGTTACCAACAGAGACGTACATAGTCACTATACGCGACATCTGTATGACTTTCACCTACCGAGATGCGAATTGCAAGTCACCGAGCGGGGAGTGGAATTGTTAGGCAGAAGGTTGTACAATAAGTTTCCTAAGGAAATAAAAACCTCCACCTCAAGCTTTAAACATAATCTCAAGAGATTTTTGACCCAAAAGGCCTTTTATAGCGTACAGGAATTTTTATGTTGATTTTGTTTCCATTTCGCTTTTCTTTTCACCCCTAAAATTTAGTTTTTTTTTTTTTTTTGATGTATTTGGTGGTGGCCTAGTTCGTAAATTCTATTAATTTTGTACTATTGGTTTAACTTTTTTAGTTTAGTTTCTTATTTATTCAGTTGTTATTTTTTATTTTTTTTTCTCAACCTGACTGATTTTATAATCATTTTTGATTTTATAAATCAATAAATTACTATTACTACTTATTACTACTTACTTCGTTTTTCGTCTATTTATGTTATTTAATGCGACTAACTTATCTACAACAGCATTCTCCAACTTATTTTTACAAATTCAAGCAACACCATTCGTGAAAATTCAAAGAAAAAAACACAATAAACACCACATAGAAGATTTGAAAAGAAAAATATTTTGGAACCAATAAGAAAACAAGAAATAAGTTGGCAGCAATATCCTATCAAATATTTCTAAAGTTAAATTCGACATATCGTATGTGCCATCATACACATATATATTTGTAAACGTCAATACTATTACCATACAACGTACACTCCCCCATCTGACATAGCAGACGGAACGTCATCATCGAAGCGTATGATGTAATAAAACTCGATTTGATTTCAAAACTCCATATCCCCGGCTTGGAAACGTATGCTGTATAGTACGTAGCGCTGAAGCTACGTACAGATATAGGGTTTACTCACTTGAGGAACGAATATCCTTCTTGGAGACGTACTTACCCCCCATCCCAGTTGAATGTTCGTTTCCATTTTTACAAGGAGATTCGGCATTTATTAAATGTAAGATGGCGCCCTGGTAAATTTGATATGCTCGCAACATATTCGAAAATGCGATATCGTGTGTCTGTATAAAGCGGCCAACTTTGAAATTTTAATTTTGGTTGTGTGGATTTAGCTGTCTCAGCTGTATATTTATGAATATATTTCTATTTATTCGTTCAACGTGGGTAACAGGTTGGATTAAATTAGGATTGTGATTCTCTTTATCACAGGGATTTTTACCATTTCTATTATGGTATAAATTTCGTTTTAGCCTGCAGCTATGTTGCACTAGAGTATATAATATATGCTAAACATAGTTTTAAAGTGGACTAAAATGTGAGAGATCTTACAGTCTCAATGATTTAATGAGACATTGATAATGCACTTTATTTTACATTTGATTCAGTTCAATGTTTCTGCTGATGATAGCTTTGCTATTGAATCGTACTGCTGTGGCAACCCGCGTTACCGCTGAGGTTATTTTAAGTTGCCTAATTTGTCATGATTTTTCGTTTTGCTGAACCATTTTCGAGAAATTTCCACAATAATGTTTATTTTGTAGAAATTTAGCTAAAAAGAGTTTATTGTTTAATTTATTTAAGTGTTGAGTTTTTTTTTAAATTAATTTAATTCAATTATTTATCTTTTGTATGTTGGCGTTTTGTTTGTACGTCTGCGAGGTTTTCTGATGAAAAACGACTGTAGCGTTTTGTGAAGCAGTTCCTTGGTAGACGTTAGTGTGAGTACATGTATTTTTAAATCTTTGATGATGCCATTTTGTTTATTCATTTGTTATAGAGTTTTGATTTTTGAATATATTCTGTCCATCAAGGAATTCGCTTTGTAATAATTGTTATTATATTGATGTGTGCACATTATAGATATAAGATCATTTATTATATTGGTGCAGGAAGATAGATTTTAGTTTTAATTCTCTCATTATAGTTTAAAGAGTTATTTTTTCCGTTTTTTTTCCATTTTGCTGTTTCGTTGTTAATTATCAATCACCTCGGTTGGGTGAATAGAAGCATTGTTCTTGCATTTAGTTTTCATTTTTGTATAATTTCTAGTGTTCCACGATTTTATTTTATTTTAATTTGAAACCACGTGGATTGATATTGATATAGTTAGGATTATCTTCATGAACAAACTAATCTTTTGCTTTGATATAGGAAATAGCATTGTCCTATTGAAACGAAAGGTTTTTGCTAGTCCCTGTATAACAAAATCAATAAATCCTGTACAGCACTGATATATAATTATATAAAACTTTCAGCGAGCAACATCGGATGGTTCAATCCGCAACGGGAAAGTTTAGGCGAAAATGCATTTAATTTAAATTTCAATTACAGCCCACTGACAGGTTTACTGCTTCCGTAAATGATTCCGAAGGTAAAATATTTGAATTGGCTGCGTATCGGTCGCGTGGAAAGCCTATCCGCTTTCGAGATTTCGATTTGTTCCTGAAACCCGGAAGGAGGGTGTTTCTTGAGGTGTGAAATTTTAATTTCACTGCATTCCTCTCTAATTCGAAGCATCTGCTATCGAGAGTATTGGAATTGGGATCTAGCAGGTGGCCAATGAGTTAGAAATTCTTTTTAGAATAGGTCATATCGTTGTAAAATATAAATAATTACGGAAAACAATATTTTTGTTCTTCAGGGTTGACTCTGTGTGAGTACATGTTGATTATGCTTAAAGGAAATGGCACTAGGTTGTAGGAATCGTTGTTTGGGGTGGACAACGATTCCATATTTTATGTTTGAGTAGCAGCATCCATAATACATAATAGGAAGCACATGCCAACTTACTATATCTCTAAGCCGACGAATCGCAAAGCAATAGCTACATAGTTTTTTTACAAAGTACATTGACGAGATCTTGCCATTTTAAGGCTTCATCGACTGTAAGACCCAGCAGCTTAACACAAGTGCGGACAAGATATTCGCAGTTATTAATATTCACAGCTTCTGGAAGAGTGTGAAATTTGTTACATTTGAAGAAGACGATATTTGATTTATTGTGGTTAATTTTAAGCTGGTTGATAGTTAATCACACCTCAATTGTATTTAGATAAGTGCTGCCTAGATCGATAACTTCATCTAGTGTACTATCAGTGATTAAAAAAGTAGTATCGTCCCCTTTACAGTTGAAAAGTTACTTACAAGAGAGGTGGGCTTGAGATTATAAATATCATTAAAGTAAACGATAAATAGTAATGGACCTAGTATGCTACCTTGTGGCACACCTTTTGTTATGGTCATGTTATCTGAAAGAGCAGCCTCATTTTTAATTTTAACATGCACTTTTTGTTTACCCTCGTTTAAGTACGATGAAAACCAAGCTCAAGCATTACCTCTCACTCCATAGTGCTCAAGCTTCTGTAAAAGTATGGAATGGTTTATGCTATCAAACGCTTTTGACAGATCTAATAAGTAAGCAAAAGTTATTTGTTTATTCTCTAAGGCATTTAAAATTCCGCTTGTTAGTTCGAAAAGTGCAGTTTCCGTATTCTTACCCTTAATGAAGCCATGCTGACATTTGTTTATGATGTTAAACTTATTGAGAAACCCCAACAATCGGTTGTATGCTACTCTTTCAAATAATTTAGAAAAACTGTATGGTATCAGCAAGATGGTTGTTTTGCCCAACTAGCGCAACGGTGCGTCAATATTTAAATAATATCTTTGGAGATCGTATTATTTCACAGCAAGGTACAATTCCATGGCCTGCCAGATCTCCAGATCTGGCACCAAATGTTTTTTTTTGTTATGGGGTTATGTTAAATCGCAGATATATGGATTTGAAGAGCAACGCCCCATAACTGAGATGAATTACGTTTAAAAATTACGAACATCTTGTTATCAATTAGTCTTGAGGTATTATCTAAGGTAAGACATTTAATAATAATTTTTATAATAGGGGTAGCTTATTGTTTATTGGAAGTAGACGAAGGACGTTTCGAACATTTAATTTAAGAATTCTGTTTGAATTTTTAGATTTACTCTTAACAGGTGCATAAAAATTCGGAGTTTATTTTAATTCAGAAAATTTTTATTTATTTACAAATTATGAAGAATTTTGAATTTTATTTAGCGTTGAAGTGTTTTTATTTTATTTTAGAAGTATTTTAATTTAATATTATTTATCTGTAAATATTTTTTTTTAATTTTACTCTTTTCTAACGTGAATTATTTTATTTAGAACAATTTTTTGACTGTTGTTTTACTCAGTTCTAAGTCAAGAATTTACTTTTTTGTTTGGGTATTTAGTTTAAGTTTGTCTATTTTTATACTAAATTCTAGTATATTATCTTATTGTTTGCCTTTTTTGGATTTACGTACTTTATAATATCCATTGCGCCTACTAGTGTATTAATATCAGTATCAAAAAGTTTGCAGCAAAAATCAAAAGAAAACATACAATAAAGTGGGCGAGGCGAACGAATTAGTTCGTATGTGGAGACACGACTCCGGCGTATCAGACTAAAACCAAGGCACTCATCCAACCTTCTCCTCTCAGCGCTGTAAGCCAATCACGTTACTGTTCATTATCGTACTTCCCTGTGTTGAACTGTATATCGCATGAGGGTAGCGAACTCTCCCATCTGCAGAAAGTGTAGGAGTGCGGAGGAAACACCTGTTCACCTTCTTATCAACTGTCTAGCAGTGGATGGGGAGAGGCAGACACACTTTTGGGCGATCGGTTGGATGAAGGCAGAGTTGTTAAGTTAACTCTCACCCAGATTGCGAATTTTTTTTAATAGAGTGCAACCTGACTGAGAGGGCTAAAGTTGACAATGGGGGGCACAATAGGTCTTTCTAGCCGAGTTGCCTCCTTTGGGTTACACCCGCCCATGGGAGGAAAAAATAAGTCTTCTTCCTCTATATGCAGGATGATTTATAATAATGTATTTCATTGCCTCTGATCCAAGAGTGACCTGGCACCCATCTCAATGTAACATTTAGACGTTCCACCAGCTGCTTACGCTTTCTGTGGCACCCAAGTACCATTCAGAGTCAAATCTGACAGTCTGGCAGCCTGGCTATCGGAGATGATTTCTACCATTCCATTGCTTCACCATAACAATAGTTATTAACACAAGGGAAACTAATATCATAGTTTGGGGGTACAGAAATATGAAATATTGAAGGTTTCATTCAAAATAAGTAAATACCTGTCGTCACTTTGTGTACTAGTTTACTCTTAGCTTTCCTTTTACAATTTCTTTTTATTGATTACTAAAAAAAATATGTACAAATTTTTATTGAGAACTTTGCAATCTACCAAATTGTATCAAAAGAATACCTGCGGCATTGCCATTTACAATAATACTATTTCAGTAGCTGTCAGGATATCTGGCAACACTGCAATGAACTTATTCATCAATTTTCCTCAATTAGGTGATTCTCTAAAATCACTTGCTTCAGGAAGTTCTAGTACTAATTTTAAGTAAAAAAAAGTTGGCCTATGTCAGGTTAACAAAAAAAAAATCTACATCTAATTTATGTAAATCTGTTTATATCCCGTCTAATTCCCAGCAAAACGACTCCTCACAATTATTTTTGAATAATCGCCCGTCAATTTGTCATTCCCATCCTTGTTAATTGGTTTCTCGACTTTTCCTTCACCCATTAAATACAAAATCGATGACGTATCCTGGAATCTACGTAAGTCTTGTCGGCGGCTTTTATTTGTACAGCAGCCATCCAATAATTCTCCTTCGGTCGAACTCGTTGTTCAGTTTTTGCACCTCTATTTAGTGCCTCGCTGATCGATTTTCTAATTATATACTCCGGTGGGTTTATCACGGCCTACTGGTACTATCTGTACGTAGGTAAGTGGATTTTTATACACAGGCTTGCACCGGTGTCATCTTTGTGTAGGTGATCGAAGAAAATATGATTTATAATTTTGATAATATAATAGTATACATTATAGCAAAGTCGTTTGCTTCACTGGGCAATATAAAAAAAAAGATATATATTAAAGCATTTATTAATATTTTTGCTTTACTTGAATCACGTGTAAAAGCATACGCTGTTGAAAATATTACGGTGTTGACGTTAATTTTGCGCTAGTCAAATATTTTAGTGTTGATTTTTCCAAACTTTGCCAGACGAGTTGACTACGCGTATTTAATAGAACAGAAATGACTAGAATTTCGTGTGAATTCTTTGTTCAGATATGAGGATTGACTATTTTTCTAGACATTCAGAAGCGTCAACCAATCAGAATTTTCCCTCGGATAGAAATATAGAAACCCCACCTATTCTAATACAGTATTGCATTATACGCACCACCTGCATTGCACGTGTATCTGTTTTCGTGTTTGATTCTCCGTATTAACATATCCAAACAAACCACCAAATGTGACTGACTTGCAAAGTGTAACCTCGTGTTATTAAACGTTAATTCCAGTGGGCATAAAAAATTTCAACATCTTAAATATGTATTGGGAACATCTATTTACGCAATTAGTTTAGACTTGAATCAAATAGCATAAACATTCACTTAAATTTATAATGGTTTTCAAAAAATCATTTTAAAATTGGTACGTTTAGTTGAAACCAAGACTTGTGAATGAGTGGTTTTGCATATTTATAATTGAGATAACGTCTTAAAGAGAGAATATTATAGCACTAAGAAATAGGAGTTGCATATTAAAAAGACGTTGTGTTTAGAAAACGGTGTTAAATCATCCAATAGATCGCATTCATTTAGTTAAACAGCTAATAAATTTGTCTAGTCTAGATCAAATAAAATGTGACTAGAAGTATTTTATAATTCCACGTGTCAGTTGGAAAAAATAACTCCTTAGCAATAGACAATACTTGACTATCTTTGTTCGTCAAATTTAAACTTCTATAGTTCTCGACAAAATAACACGAAAACAGTGTGGACCTCTCCTGACTATTAAATTAGTCAAAAAAGTGTTAAAATTTTCAACAGTGTAGTAGCACATTTAATCGCCATGACGTATTTGTTACCTTAAAGGTTTCCACAAGGTAAAAATTATTAGTAGCTGTTCTGTTCTAATTACGTGATATATCCGTAACTACTACCGCAATGGGGAACAAATATTAGGTTCTAATTACATTATGGCGACGTAATCGTTACTTTTACAGGACGTAATAGTTACGTAGTCATAACGTGGCAGATAGTAGCTGGTACGTCACTGGAACGTTCGAAAAAAAGTAATTTTTACTTTATATGGCATTGCAATTCATTGTTACTGTTACTTTTTCTTCTTTACACCTTTTTATAACATATTCACTTTAACTGTTGTTAAAATGAATAATATAATGGTCCATGTGTATATAAAATAAATATGTCTGATGTTAGATCATTTATTGAATCGTAAATTTTGTATCAATAACGACATAAAATTAAGAACGCATATCATTTTACTAGGAAATATTTAATTGATAAAATGATAAGTGTTAGCAACGCTTTCTTTATTCAATATGTAGGTCAAGAAATGTACGTTACTCTGTTCTTATTAACTAAAAATATGAATAGTGAAATTGAAAATTTGGATCTGTGTTGGGTTAGAATCTTGTTTATTTTATACATATATTGTTCCATGGCAATTGTATTGTAATGGCGTATCCATTTTGTTTAATTTGGCATTTACTTTTTCGTATTCAAAGTAATATATACTAGAAGTGTGTAACTCTGACGTGATATTTACTAGATAGCAGTTAATACTATCCTTTATCGTAAATATTACGTGACAATCCCCTATTAAATCTACTTTCAGGTTGTATATGTTACTATAACGTAATTAAATTCACTTTGAAGTGCTATAATAGAACTTGAAAGTAACTGAATCCACTTTCAAGTTTCGTGTGTAAGTTTTAGCTTCTTTATAACCTCAAAGTTACATTAACTAGTGATTGACTTATATAACCACGTCACAATACTAGTGCAACATGTTCAAATTCAATTCAAATTTCTTTCTTGAGACGGCACTCATCTTATAGAGATGAAATTTATTAAAGTATGTAAAAATATCCAGGTACCCACTACGCATATATTGCGCCTAGCAAAACCACTGCTCATCTAAATGCGTTTAAACTCTACTACTTTATAGTTAAATTTCCTCACCTCAATTCTATTACGGCTTAGCGGATCATGATTACTAGAGACCGGATTATATGCGAAGGAAATCTGGAATACATGCATCAATTTTTGAGAAAATATGCATAAACCTGGGGCATATATGCAAAAAAATTGCGACAATATGCAAAATTTTTACATAAAATAAATAAGAGTAGAAATTTAAACATTAACTTTATTGCACAAATTTTTTTTACAACATTTTTCTAAAACAATTTATAATTAAATGTTTTTCAGAATTGTGTAAAAGAAAGTTTTGTCTTCTATCAGAATTCACATGTTTCGAAATAGAAAAGCTACCTTCAACATCCACAGATGTAATTGGTGCATTTTTTAATTTTGCAATACATTCTAAACTAAAATTAAAGTCGAAATCGTTTACTGTTTCACCTTCCAAAATTTTTTTAACTTTCTTCAATTTCAAATACCCCGCATGTTCATTTATCACTTTTTTAAATTTATCGTATATAGAATTACCTATTGCACCCTTAACCTTCTTACATAGCATATCAAATTCGTCTACTATTTCGACTGATTCCGAGAGTGACATCCCTTGCGTTTCTAGTTTACGAATGGAACTTGAAACAAAGCTATAATTTGACTTAATATACAACAGGTTTTGTAGCAATTCTGTTGATGTTACTATCTTTTTACAGTTTTCTAGAGCAATGCAGTCAGCAGTGATTTCAAGAATTACATTTTTTATTCCTTCAAAATTATCGGCGAAAAAAATTGCAGCCTCTAACCATGTACCCCACCTCGTAATAATCGGTTCAGGAGGCAACTTAACACCGGGAAGTCTCTCCTTATAAAATTGGATTCGTAAAGGTGCTTTTAAAAATACTTTTTTGACATTGCTAATTAAATAATTAATCAAAGAGAATTGATTCCTAATGTATTCGGCTACACGATTGAACCGATGAGCTAAACAAGTGGTATGAATAATGTTACTATAATTTTTTTTTATAAATTTTGCGCGGTTTTTATCATGTATGGTGCAGCGTCGGACAACATTAGTAAAATTTTTTCACAAGGTGTACTTCCAGGTAAAGGAAATTTGATAAACCTTCTTAAACGAATTGGGCAATTGTCACATTATTTGTTTTCTGAAGTTTTTTACAATAAATTAAATATGATTTACCTACAATATCTTCATGAAAAATTCCTATTAACAAATGGGCAATATAACGGCCACACTTATCCGTACTTTCATCTACCATGATATAAATAAAATTATTCCCTACCAATTGTTGAATTTCTGCTATTGTTTGCTGGTAACAAGATGTGACATAATTTTTTCGTAAGGTACTTTCGTCAGGTATATTATGTTTGGAATATTTTTGCAGAAATGATTTCAAATTAACATTGTTTAATCTTGTTAATGGTATGTTAGACGAAATTAATGCGTTACACAGATCCGTATTATATTATTCTTGTTCTGAGTTTCCTGAAGTTGATGCTACACATTGACGTATAGATTGCTGCACACATGCGGATCGCTTTAGTTTTTCACATTTTCCAATATGTGATGGAGTTTTAAACGTGTTGATCATTCAGCTATTTTCTCTCAGAAGACACCTACAACAACAATTGTCATTTTATATCAAAAGTTAAAGAATTTAAAAACAATTGTAAAGCTTTTAGTAAAATTAAACTTACCAGTTTACTGCAGGCTCGACAAAATATTTGTCGCCATCCTTTACCAGTTCAGGATATGGCTTAATCCATAAAGAAATTTTGTTCGCCATACTCATTGTATGTACGCACGGTATTTAAAAACGTAACACAATTACATGCTGTTTCGCTCAAAAATATTCAATGAATGAATAGTTTATTTGGGAATTAATAATAATAAAACGTATTTACCACATCCCTTCTACTGGGCGAAATTAAACACTTGCAGTTCTTGAAAAAAAGTATTAGAGAAACCAATGTAAAAGATTTATCGTTCTGAGAATTGTCGGTTGTCGATCTACATTAGGAATTACTAGGAATTTTTACTAATAGAAAGGATAAGAAAAAGCTTAAATATGCAATATATGCAACTTTTGTAAAAAAATATGCATAGAAATGCCTAAATATGCAATATATGCAATCACTAATTAGCGCTAATTAACTTTAATTAGTGTAATGCGTCTACATATAGACTATAATTAAAGATATGCAAAAAATAAAATAGATGCACTTTGCATATAATCCGGTCTCTAATGATTACAATAAGGTCAGATTTTGGTGGCATATGCTAGTACCGCCGACTTTTAATCCGTAACTACGTGCACGAATTAACTTTAGAGTGACTGAACAAGTAAGAATGCCGTACCAATTACTATTTTATTAGAACCATGAAGTAATAAACCTTAAAGTAATTTATTTGGTGGCCACGACGTAACTGCAGCTACAAATATGTCGTCTAAGTAGATATCTCTTCAAAGTTGATAATTGTAGTAAAAATTACGTTAACATTGACTATAATGAAGTAGTTGTGCCTATAGCAGTGGTAATCATAACTAAATGTGCTACTTGGGTGGTTACCACATTAAAGTGTGAATGTGAGGCTCTGGACGCAAAAAGATAATTGCTGGCAAGGCAAAAATGAATCAAGCAGATTACTTCGATTAACCAGGCAGAGTTCTGTGTAGATTAATGCGGGACACTAGGATCCTGGATTGACTCGTATAAAACTTAATGGGTAAAGGAATTATATATACAGTGAGGTCGTAAATGCCCCCCCCACCCACCCCCCTGATAACTTTTGAATGGTTTGAGATAGAGCAATGAAACAAAAACCAAGTGAAATTAGAGATAATTGGTGATTTTTTGTCTATACAGATACGCACATGGCTTCTGATGTAAAATAAAGGGCGTAGCTATCTTTAAATTTTTAAATAGGAAGTAATTTCATTTAGAAGCTCATTTGGAAGATATTTCTATTACTTTTATGGTAATGCAAACAGTTTTACGATTTTCGAAATTTTTACCAACTTATCCAAGATTAATAATTGGAGTACTTACGTTACTTTTTCGATAGCCCTCATATTCGCTTTTTGGATATAGTGTACAGAAACCTGTAATTACAGTAATCTGTAACATAGACACCCACACACATGACACGTACACTGACAGATAAGACACTTTTGCTAAGTTTTGCAAAAACGTCATATTGTGAAATATGTCATATTTTACAGCAATCGCTTCCTAAGTCACATAAAACCACAATATTTATACGAGGGCTATCGAAAAAGTAACGTAAGTACTCCAATTATTAATTTTGGATAAGTTGGTAAAAATTTCGAAAATCGTAAAACTGTTTGCATTGCCATAAAAGTAATAGAAATATCTTCCAAAGGAGCTTCTAAATGAAATTACTTCCTATTTAAAATTTTAAAGATAGCTACGCCCTCTATTTTACATTAGAAGCCATGTGCGTATCTCTATAGGCAAAAATAACAAATTATCTCTAATTTCACTTGGTTTTTGTTTCATTGCTCTATCTCATACCATTCAAAAGTTATCAGGGGGAGGGGGGGGGGGCATTTACGACCTCACTGTATATATATCAGCTCTGCAGGCCTAGTGACCCTTGGCTCTGAGTTCTTTCACTCTTCCTTTCCACCTTCCTCTATCCTTTGACTCATTTTGCCAGTCCTTCACTCCCACTGTCCTCAAATCTTTTCTAGTCTCATCCAGCCATTTTATCCGCGGTCTTCCTCTTCTCCTTCTTCCTCCATCGCCACCCTTTAGCACTCGTTTAACCCATCTATCCTCTGTCATCCTGCCTATATGCCCCAGCCATCTTGCTCTCTGCATCCTAATTACTTGGGTAATACTTGGCATCTTGTACATTTCTGTTAATTCTCTGTTTGTTCTTCTTCTGAAAATTTCGCGGTCCTTGACTCCTCCATATAGCTTTCTCAGAATTCTACGCTCCCATATTTCTAATTTGTCTTGTTGTTTCTTATTCATAGTCCAGGTTTCGCAGGCATATGTGACTGTAGGTCTTATTATTGTTTGATATACTCTTATTTTTGCTGACCTCGATATATCTTTCGATTTGATCATTTTTGCTAACATCCCTGCTGTCTTGCTTCCCTTTGCTATTCTTTTATCTATTTCTTTTTCTTCATCACCTCTATTAGTTAGTGTAACGCCCAAGTATTCCGTTTGCTCCACCTTTTCTGTTTTATAGCTTCTATTTCCATAGCATTTTATTATCATGTTTGTTTTGTCCGTGTCTTTCATGACCATATATTTTGTCTTTTGCGCATTGATTTCCAAGCCATATTCTCTTGCTTTTTCTTTCAGTAGCTTGAATGCATGTTGTAGTTCTTTCCTGGATCTTGCCCATGAGTACTATATCGTCCGCATATGCCAGACAGTGAATTCTCTCGATAACCCTCCCTTCAGTGCTATCTTATTCTGTGTGCTCTTCATTGTCATACCTACTTACCAGTCTTCTCAGTTTTTTTTGGTATTCGGAGTTTTTCCAATGTATCGTATAACTTGCTTCTCTTGATGGTGTCGTATGCTTGCTTATAATCTATGAACAGCATGTGGAAGCTTAGATTTTGTTCGTAAGCATGCTCTTGGAGTTGTTTCATGATAAAAATTTGGTCTACTGTCGATCTTCCTGCTTTGAATCCTCCCTGGTATTCTCCTACATTTTCACGATGATACTTATCCAGTCGGCTTTTGATTATTTTCGCTAAGACTTTATATGTTACATTCAAGAGGGCTATCCCGCGATAATTCATACACTCTTCTTTGTTCCCCTTTTTATGCACAGGTATTATTAACGCTTTATTAGAAGGAATTAGAAGACTAAATACAAAAAGCCAAGAGAATGCAGTGTTTCCAAAGATTCCACGTCAGGCGGCTCCTAAAATTAAAAAAAAAAAAAAGACAAAGCCACTGCTAATGACTTCTTATCCAATACAAGATTAAATTAAATATTCTTTTAGTAAAATATTCTTGACAAGTATGCATTTTTAGTTTCCCATTGCCGATCGCTAAGCACATACGCTCTCAGGACACGAACCACGAAAAGTGACGCATCATTCCCTTATCAGCGTCGCGCGTCGCATAGGTTAGAAGGTTTCGTGATCACGTAACCCTCGTGAGCAATTATTATGAACTCCCGATTCGTTCTAGTCCGAGATAATTTCGGTCACGCTATTCCACGATAGCGTACACATTGGATAAAGCGACGCGACGGTTCTAAAACCGACCGTCATTAGCGCGATTCAATCGCGTACGTTCATGCATACGTACTTGGTTAGAGTGTCTCGTCGTCAGCGGTAGAGGTTTTTGCGTATCAACAATATGGCTTCTTCGGGTGATAGACGACAAGGCCGTTTTGTCGTCGCAGATACCGAGTCAAGGCCTCGATTTAAGGGACGAGACAGGGAGAATTTACGGCTGTCGTTGTGTACTAGCGATAGCGCTGAGAAAAGTAGATAAGGGCGTATATCGAACGCGTGAAAACTGATGGTGAAAGTTTCGATTTTTTTTTTAATTTAGTGCTGAATATTTTGAGAACACGTACACTCATTTTCAAATGCACTGTAAGTTGAGAAGATCGTTCTTCAATACTCTATCGGCCGTTTGCACCGTCTGTGATTAACATTTTAATTAACTAATCAAAGATTAAATTTAATCACGAATTAAATATGAATAGGATTGCACTGGACAAATTTAATTAATGATTATTAATTAAAAGTTTGCGACAGAAAATAGGTTGGTAGAGCGTTAAGTTTAGTTCTTAGTCAAAAATCGTATTTATATTGGGAACACTGTTCCATCATAATGGAAATTGCCGCTATGCGATTGCGCCATTTTAAGCGACATTTGAAAGTTATTGGAATTTAAGCTGAAGAAAATTGCTACAGAATTAGATATGAAATATAAAAGTTGAGTAGTTTTAAATAGAAATTAATATGTGCATGCAGGTTTTTTTTCATTATGCAATTCTTTTTATTTGTTTTTCTGCAAATGCTCCAATTTTTGATACTTTATTTGACCTCTGCTATTACTTGTTAGAATTATTTATTATTACCATTCATTCCTTATATATTTTGTTCCTTTTATTTAAAAAATAAATGGTTAATTACATACACAATATTTCTTTTAAAAAAATCAAAGTGATAATGCATTTAGAGTAAATAAAATATATTTCGTTTATACAAAACCCCAAAGAAAACAAATACAAAAAGAAATGTTCAAAAATTAATTTCTATATAGCAACGAATTACAAACTGTTGAAATAATCATTAATTAGTAATGCCTGTGTCCCAGCAGGTACATCATCAACAGCGTCATAATTAATCTCATGAAGTTGTCCATTTAAAATTTCTTGATTTAATTTTTCTTCATTGATTTCCTCTTTACCAACATTTATAGCTATATTGTGCAATACTGAGGTACCAACCATTACTGTCATAAAGGTATCCAGCTTTAAGCGACAACCATATGCCAGTATTGGAAAACATTCTTCTTAGAAACATGCTGTCAATGACATTCCGTGTTGTAATATGGCTTTCATTATAATGATTTTTCACAACTGTTTCAGACTTTAACAGTGGGGTCAATAAATATGTTTTTGAGGCATATCCACTGTCGCTTATGGAAAAGAATGGGTCGTTAAAGTGTGTATTCGCTGACCATCGTACTAAGATATCTATTATTTTTAAATTAGCATCATATAAAAATTGTGAATTTATAGAAAGATATCCTTTCCTATTACGAAATACCTCTGGGTCATTCCCACCTGAAAGCACGAGTAATCCTCAAATACATTTATTGTCAGTTTTTATTTCGAGAATTAATTTTTGATTTACCTTGGACTTTCTAAAACCCTGTCAAATATACACTTCTTGCACGCCGCTATTTCCTTGTTCTAATCCTCAAAGTGAACACTTTAATTAGCTAGCTATTTCAATTTAGTCAGAGATATTTGTATTATAACCAAAACCCCATAACATAACCTATAATCGCCTATAAACACGATTGTAAACAAAGAAACTACGCTTGCGCCAACTTTAATTATGACTTAATTCCTACCTTTGGTACTGATTAAAGATAATCACGAATTAAGGATTTAATTATAAGTTAAGCAGTCGGTGGAAAGGAATTTAAAGTTTAATTATGATTAAATATTAATTGTAACTTAACCACGAATGGTGCAAACGGCCGTATTTACCACATTAAATATTATTGGTCACTTACATAACAGCATATTTCAAACCAAGAAAGGAAAATGCTCTATTGCAGGCTGCGGGCAAATATTATATGTAATTGCCCAAGGCCGCAATAGCACTTTCCTCACGTGGTTTGAATATGATTATTTTTCTAGCCAGTCCAATTTTAACTAATTAAATGTAAAAATAATAAAGACATACCCTGTGAGTGACATGATAGATAGCAGGCTTAATCTGTCAAATATTTTTGAAAACTGTCAAGTCAGCGTCGTTTCTCAAAAGAGTGTTTAATAATAGTAAATAAACTAATTTAATATCATAAATATTTATTATAACATTTCTATACAATATGTCGAATGATATCACAGACAATGATTAATCTGTCGTGCACACCATCTGAAATTCGTAAAGCAGCACTTGTCACTGTTCGGAATTTATTATATAAATTACTTTTACATGATGTAATTACAGGCTGCTTTAATTATGGGCATTGCGGATGTTTGTAGAACTGACGAATTAACAAGAATGACTATCTCTGACGTAGATAACAGAGGTGATACTATTGTGGTAAATATTCCCCAACACAAAAACTGGAGTTTCAAGAAATTTTGTACTGGTGGAACCACATTGGATTGCAATTATCCGGAAATATCTACAAATGAGACCTGCAGGTCAACCAAGATTATTTTTAAGTCTACGTAATGGTAAAATAACGAAGCAGCCAGTTGGGCATAATACCTTTAGTAGTGTGCCTAAGAAAATCGCTGAATTTTTAGATTTAGAAAATCCTCATATGTATACGAGTCATTGCTTCCGCAGAACCTCTGCCACTGCACTTGCTTCACAAGGCGGTGGAGTATTAGATGTAAAACTTCACGGCGGTTGGCGATCTTCCAACATCGCTGAAGATTATGTGGGGAATTCCCTTGAAATCAAAAAAAAAAGTTGCAAAAATGGTACAGATATCTGAATCACAACATGAGCCATGCGCCAGCACTTCCACAAATTCCTAGACATTTGTTCCTGCTGATATACCACAATTTTGCTTTTTTACTTGCTTTATATCAAGAAATAAAGAAATTACTTATTAGTTTTTGAGTGTGTTGTAGCGAGTTTCTGTAATCAAATAATTCTTTAATGTTATTTTTTGCAAAAAAACTGAAACAGTTAATATTTCCTAAACAGTTGTAGATATGTATAGGAAATTGTACATGAAATATGTCTAGAATGTCTTCCAGGCAGAGGTATCCGCCCTTGCAGCCTGTGCAGAAATGATTGCAAAAGAGGGCTACATGGGGAGGAAAATTAATATAATAACTGATAGCCAGGCTGTCATTAAGGCAGTCTCGAACCCAGTAACTAGGTCAAAACCAGTTAGAGACTGCAAACAATCCCTCAATGCACTGGCACGAGACTACATTGTGTCTCTGATTTGGGTGCCAAGACATGAGGATATAAAGGGCAATATAATAGCCGATGAACTAGCCAAGGAGGGCTCTAAGAGACACTTCATGGTTCAGAGCCCGTATGTGGGATTACTAAGGATTCCGCAAGAAGGGAGATCTGGACCTGGTTAGATAAAGAAAGTACAAAGAAATGGAGGTCCATTGAAGGTCAACTCCATACCAAAACGCTGATAGGGCATGGGGATGGAAGTTTCTTTGATAACCTACTCAAGCGCAGTAAGAAAGAAGTTAAAACTATTACTGGGTTGGTTCCCTGAAAAAGCATCTATACAACATAGGCCGGGGGAAGCGAACCGTGTTGTAGAGGATGCGAACTACAGGAGGAAACGAGTTTACATGTAATCTGCACATGTGAGGAATTGAAGGTACTCAGGCAGAAATATTTCGGGAGAGATCTATTGAAGCCCTCGAAGATTCTCAAGTTTCCACCGGGCAAGATACTGGGCTTTATAGAGAACACCAAGCAGCTCGAGTGGAAATAAGAGAATTAATAGGGATGGTACAATGAGCACTTAGTGCCCGAACATTAAGTGCCCACCATAATTTTTTAATGTCTAGAATTATCTGAAGAATCCAAATATTGAATAATATACAGCGTGTAGCGTTTAAATTAAAAAAAGTTGGTATTGGCCACTGTTGTATGACACACCATGTGTAAAAGGTTTCTATTGAAAAAAATGCACAGCTAAAAATACCAATCGACGTGTCCGAGCCTTTCTTGGAACACGCACCCATTTATTTATTATCGAATTTATTCCATTTGGCTAATACACAGCGGAATGGGACGTTTCAGCGCCGCCGTTTCATCGCCGCCGATTCAGCGCCAGGACATATTCACGCCGGCCGATTTCAGCGCCGGACATTTCAAGCGCGGCGATTCAGCGCTTCGCATTTATTGAATGGTTAAAACTACAGATAAACTTAATGATAATTAACCAAATCGTTCATTCTTATGAAGAATTTTTGTACCACGTGTATTTGATTGCATGGCATGTTTCGATGCGGCCGTTTCGATGCCATGACGTTTTGACGCCACATGCAGTACCAATTGAATTTGATTTGAACGTATGATACAGAGATTTTTTAAATGTTTAAACATTGGAAGGCGTAAGATGGGAGAGGGAATGTTTTTTTTAATGTTTTTTTCTCGAAATACCATTTTTTTTTAACATTGGATGGATACAGGGGAGGCTAATTGATTTTTTAAATGATTTTTTCTTTTTTTAATTTTTTTCTTTTTTTCGACACATTGAAAGACAGGATGGATTGGAAATGTTCCAAATCATATTTTTTTTAACATTCGAAGGAGGAAAGGGGAAGGATATTTCTTTTAATGATGTTTTTTTCTTGTTTTTTTTTTCAACATCGGGAGAGGAGGCTTTAAAAATGTTTCAAATATTTTTTTGGAAGGATGGGAAGGGGGGCAGGGGAATTAGTTTTTTAAATGACATTTTTTCTCTTTTTTAGAAACATCGGGAGAGAGGATGCATTAGGAAAATGTTTCAAAAAATTTTTTTTAACACTGGAAGGGGCGAGACGGATAGGGGAATGTTTTTCTAATTGTATCTTTTTTTCTTTTTTTCAGAACATAGGATGAGACGCATAGGAAATGTTTTGAATCATATTTTTTCTAACATTGGAAGGAGGGGGGAGGGGGGGATTAATTTTTTTAAAGATATTTTTTTCAAAACATCGGGAGAGAGGATGCATTAAAAATGTTTCAAAACATTTTCAAACATTTGTAATATATACATACATACACACAAAATCCGTTGTAGCGGGTGTGACAAAATTTACATTGGGCAAACAGAGCGTGCGATCGGAACTAGGTTTAAAGAACACATAGCAAATTATTGCTATGGTAGACTAAAATCAATATTTTATCTAGATTTTTCTTTTTATTACAAAGAAGTATCTATCGATCTAAAGTAATTTCTAATTAAAAGTATGTTTTTTTTCAAAGTGACACGCATTTTAATGTTTTTGGCGGTTCTATGTTATAATTGCAGAAGCCTGAAGAAGGTAGTGGTTTGCCAAGTAACTGCCGAAACGTAGCTGAATGTACTTTAGGAAAATGTAGACTACAGTATTGCCCAAAGTAGCCGGTTTTTTTTTTTAAATTTCCGCTAGGTAGCAATAGAGCACTCATTATTCGCAAAAAAGATATATTAGCATCTTTAAAAAATGCGTCTTCTAGTCTTTGGGATTGTTGGTACAATTGATTCAATTCGTGACATCTACATATGAAGCAGAATGTACTGAAACATAATTCGACCAAAATGCAATTATAAACCTCACGATATAGTTGCATTAATCGTGATACGTTTCTAATCTTGGTAATGTCCATAGTCTAATTTAATCGACCGTTGTTGGTCAGCCGAGATCCGTCCCTCGTAGTCCGACCCTTCAAACAATTGATATGCATGCGGCTATACACACTCGGTATACAAAACAGCGCGAACGGCGAGTTGCATTGTTGGAAATTGGCTTTTATGTCAGCGCGATCATTTCCCGCTCTGCGGTGACGGATATCAAAACGGCAAAATAGGATTTCGATACAATAGGGCCCAACACCACGTTAACGTATTAATAGTCGCATATCGTTATACGAACGCGCCTACACTAGATATTTATGTTCGATACGCGTGTTATATGGTTACTCAGTCCTGAGCGCATAATGCTATTCAAATTTGGGAATGGTGGATGCAAATTACGGCGGCGTCGTTGTGGAATTGGTTTGAAATTTAATTAAAAAAAAATAATCTATATCTTGATTTCGCTACATCCCGTTAGTTACCTGATGACACGAATAGGTAGAGACCGGATTATATGCAAAGTGCAAGTGCTAATTAGTAATTGCATATATTGCATTATTAGCATTTCTATGCATATTTTTACAAAAGTCTGCATATATTGCATATTTAAGCTTTTTCTTATCCTTTCTATTAGTAAAAATTCCTAGTGATTCTTAATGTAAATCGACATCCGACAATTCTCAGAACGATAAACTTTTACATTGATTTCTCTAATACTTTTCCAAGAACTGCACGTGTTTAATTTAGCAGAAGGGATGTGGTAAATACGTTTCATTATTATTAATTCCCAAATAAACTATTCATTCATTGAATATCTTTGAACGAAACAGCATGTAATTGTGTTACGTTTTTAAATACTGTGCGTACATACAATGAGTATAGCGAACAAAATTTCTTTATGGATTAGCATATCCTGAACTGGTAAAGGATGCGACAAAATATTTTGTCGAGCCTGCAGTAAACTGGTAAGTTCAATTTTACTAAAAGCTTTACAATTGTTTTTAAATTCTTTAACTTTTGATATAAAATGACAATTGTTGTTGTAGGTGTCTTCTGACAGAAAATACCTGATTGATCAACACGCTAAAACTCCAGCACATATTGGAAAAGGTGAAAAACTAAAGCGATCCGCATGTGTGCAGCAATCTATACGCCAATGTGTAGGATCAACTTCACGAAACTCAGAACAAGAAGAAGATAATACGGATCTGTGTAACGCATTAATTTCGTCTAACATACCATTAGCAAGATTAAACAATGTTAATTTGAAATTATTTCTGCAAAAATATTGCAAACATAATATATCTGACGAAAGTACCTTACGAAAAAGTTATGTCACATCTTGTTACCAGCAAACAATAGCCGAAATTCAACAATTGGTAGGGAATAATTTATTTATATCATGGTAGATGAAAGTACGGATAAGTGTGGCCGTTATATTACCCACTTGTTAATAGGAATTCTTCATGAAGATATTGTAGGTAAATCATATTTAATTTATTGTAAAGAACTTCAAAAAACGAATAATGTGACAATTGCCCAATTCGTTCAAGAAGCTTTATCAAATTTCTTTTTACCTGGAAGTATAACTTGTGAAAAAATTTTACTAATGTTGTCCGACGCTGCACCATACATGATAAAAGCCGCGCAAAATTGAAAATTTTTTTATAGTAACATTATTCATACCATTTGTTTAGCTCATGGGTTCAATCGTGTAGCCGAAGACATTAGGAATCAATTCCCTTTGATTAATGATTTAATTAGCAATGTTAAAAAAGTATTTTTAAAAGCACCTTTACGAATCCAATTTTATAAGGAGCGACTTCCCGGTGTTAAGTTGCCTCCTGAACCGATTATTACGAGATGGGATACATGGTTAGAGGCTGCAATTTTTTTCGCCGATAATTTTGAAGTAATAAAAAATGTAATACTTGAAATCACTGCTGACTGCATTACTTTAGAAAACTGTAAAAAGATAGTAACATCAACAGAATTGCTACAAAACCTTTTGTATATTAAGTCAAATTATAGCTTTGTTTCAAGTTCCATTCGTAAACTAGAAACGCAAGGGATGTCGCTCTCGGAATCAGTCGAAATAGTAGACGAATTTGATATGCCATGTAAGAAGGTTAAGGGTACAATAGGTAATTCTATATAGGATAAATTTAAAAAAGTGATAAATAAAAATGCGTGGTATTTGAAATTGAAGAAAATTAAGAAAAATTTTGGAAGGTGAAACAGTAAACGATTTCGACTTTAATTTTAGTTTAGAATGTATTGCAAAGTTAAAAAATGCACCAATTATATCTGTGGATGTTGAAAGAAGCTTTTCTATTTCGAAACATATGTATTCTGATAGAAGAACAAAACTTTCTTTACACAATTTGAAAAACATTTAATTATAAATTGTTTTAGAAATATGTTGTGAAAAAATTTTGTGCAGTAAAGTTAATGTTTAAATTTCTGCTCTTATTTATAATATGTAAAAATTTTAATAATATGTAAAAATTTTGCATATTGTCGCAATTTTTTTGCGTATATGCCCCAGGTTTATGCATATTTTCTCAAAAATCGCTGCATATATATGCGCATATATTCCAGTTTTTCTTTGCATATAATCCGGTCTCTATTAATGGGCAATTCAAACGGCACTACCTCTGGAGTTGAGCATGTTTTCGTCTGTGAACACGTGTGTTTAGTGGAATCTAGGCAACCTGCATTACGAATGAGAAGCACGATCACCGTCTAAGAACAGTAAACTGGAGGAACGAAACAGAAACGTCAAGTGAATATATCTTGTAAATGAACAAGTTTAATTCTAAGGTATTATAATATATGTGATATCACGTTGAGAATTAAAATCAGTTAAAAAAAATAGAAAATTATCAATCGTAAACATAACGACAGATAAGGATCTTGTACATAAAATTTCAATTTAAAATGCCCAGAAAAACCTCAATAATTAATCAAATGTTGAATTAAAAAAATTAATAAATATAAATTGAACATTCATAACCATCACAATTGAAATAAATTTAATGAAAATAATAAATTTAAGGTTACAGGAAAATAAATGTGAGATTGCAGAACAACAATTTGCATTCACAAATGCAAGAAAACAAGATGCACTATCGACTCAAAAAGAAGATGACATGGGGAAAATAAGCCATAAGGAAACGTAAGGAAAGACACATCTCCTTTAATCTACCAGCGATTGCGCATGGGTAGATGCTAAGAATTATTTTTTCATTGAATTCTTCCCGGGAAACTATAAAGTCAAATTCTGCGAATAAATCGCTTGCGGCCGCTTTGTCGCATGTCGATATGTGTTCTTGTATAATTATTAGAAGAATTAGAATTTTCTAAAGCCCTTACTTCTATTACAAAAGATTGTTTTAAGTTTAGTTTTATAAGAATTTCTTAATATGGATGTATAAAATGTTAGACACAAATGCCAACTGAGAATTTATGTATATTAAAGAAGAATTATACACTATTAAAAAATTGTCACCTTTATTAAGAAATATGTTATTCCTTCTTAACGATTTAATTCTATTACTTTTGTGAAATCGAATTGCACTTATTTGAATTTTTGCATAAAATAAAATAAAATATTCGCCTGCCATGCCGTATTAAGAAATTCAGAAATAGGTATGTAGAAGCCGTTACCTGCAACACAAAAACCTTTTAAACTTTAGTTTTGTAAGAATTTCTTAATCTAGATGTATAAGATAATAACTGGCAAACTACATTTAAAAAAAGAGCATAGAATATAGGGAAAAATGTCATACACCTCGGAAAAAAAAGGTTTTAACTTTATTTAAAGAAATTGTCCAGTTTTTCTTTCTTAATGTTGGATTTCTATTGCTCTTTATCAAATCAAACCGCGGTCATAATTTTTTGAGGTAATTGTACAGATGTCCCATCGAACTAGGTCTTTGATTACAGCTCTATTTTTGATTTTAGGAAAAAGTGTTTTATACAAAAGTTTTATAGAATTCAATGCTGCATTACCCAAAAATATTTCTGACTATACAAGGTGCTCCAAAAGTCGAAAACCTCAGACTTACTCCGTTATTTTAAATGGAACACCCGGTATATTATTCCATTTTTAAATTCTACAAAGAAAAATAACATCGTTTTATACAGTGACCGGCATAAATATTGCAACATATGGGATTTTTTTTTTATTATTAAAATATACTAAAACTTTTTTGGGGGAATAGATTGTGCATATCTAGAAACCCCAAAATTTATTTTGACACACGTCACGTGACCACTAGTATGGCGGTAAATTTAAAAAATATGCTGTGAATCTGCAAAAAGTGAGGTTAGATGACGTGATGTCCAAAAAAGTTATTTGAAAAAGTTGCTTAGAATTCATTTTGAGGCCGCATGCAAATTTTTGTAAACATATTTAAAAAAAAAAAAAATCGCAATTTTTTCAATTATCGTTTTATTGAATTACATATTTCCATTTTTTTGGCCTTCAGCAGCTCAACTGCAGTACTATTTCAAATTTGGTTGATACTCAAACAGTTTTGTCAATTTTTGCATAATTAACATAGCGAAAACTTAAAAGTACGATTTCAGTGTGACAATTGTTGTTGCAAGGAACTGTATCCAGTAGCAATGAATAAAATTTTACAAGCATTTTTTTCTCTAAACCACTTAGTAAACATTACTTTTAACGAAAATTATCATTATTTTTTTTTTGTTTCCTGCGTTAAAATGAAATCGGTAGTCCAAAACTGATAACACCCAGAGAAAAAAACATATTTATCATCCATTACTGCGTCAAAGTTTTTATTATATGGTCTGATTGTCACATTGTTGTTCAATACTGTTACAGTAAATACTAGTAAAAACATTTACTAACAGTATGAAACAATTATAGAATGCGTACGAGATTTTGCTATAATCAACTCTCAATTTTTGCTACTTCCAAATGCATTCAAATTTGAACAAACTTATGCTACTGTTTTAACCCTAGTTCTACCAACGTTTTATCGTAACGTGTCCTACCAAGGTGTGCCTCACAGGCACACATCTATTTGTACACAATATTGATGTAAATAATAGCAAAATATGCATTATTATATTCATGTAGTAGGTATACAGTAAGATTAAACATATAGAAAAGAATATTGTGTGTCAGAAGATTATAATTTTAAAATAGTACAAGATAGTAAAAAGATTTGAAAGTTATTTATGTAGTTTGCAATTTGTGCACGTGAGTATTTTCTCTGAATGTTCACCACAAACCGTTTGCTTACACTTATCACATAACTGTGTTGACATTCTGCTTTTTTTGATGGGCAAATATAGCACCGTTTTCGTTTTTTTTACTTCTTGAGACTCCCCTGTGGTGGTACTTGATTCAACGTAGTTTGTATCAATGAAGTATGACTTTTATGCAAGCCACTCCAACTACGACGTCTAATTTGCCCAGTACTATTCTGTTGTAATTTCTCGTAAGAAAATTTTGCGAAGTCTTTTGTTTTTTGAAATATGCCAGTCAGGATGGATATTTCTCCAAATGACAAATGAAGCTACTCCACACACATCAATTATATGAAAAAAATAGACCAAAGCCCACCTATTAGTTTTGCGTTTCACTGAATATGTATGTACCATCTGTCAAGTGTATCCACCCCTCCTTTCGTGGAATTGTAGTAGTTATTGATTTCAGATTTATTTTATTTTCCTCATCAATGGTGGAGTCGTTGTGCATTGTAGATAATAATATGAACACAGCGATTTTCTTAGGTACATAAGATACCAAAGTCATTCTTCTTCTGAAAACCAAACAAGTTGCTTTCAATATCGTCGCCTGTGAGGTAAAAAATTGGTGGGTAAGCAGCGCTTATTTTTCTGAGCGTTCCCTACACAAGTTAGGCCTTTGGTAAGCAAACTGGATGCAAGCTCGTAGCTGGTGAAGAAGTTGTCGAACGTAATATTCCTTTTAGTTCTCAGAAAAGGTTCACAAATTCTTCAGTTAGGTGCTATGGGCGAGACGATATCAGTTCAAGTCACTCGGTCTCACCAGGTCCCTCCAACTTGCACATCCGCTACTTCCAACCCGCGAATTATTTTTAATTCGCGGTTTCATTTTATTCGCGAGCTTTAATTTAATTTACACTTTTTGATTGTAATAAAGCTTCACCTGCGCACGATGATGTCCAATACATGTGGAGAGCTTTTCTTTGAGGGCGAGGGGTATCATAATATGTAACCCGCGAATTATTTTAATCGCGATAAAGCTTCACCTTACGGTGATGACGCCCACTGTAGTCGTATACATGTGGAGAGCTTTTCTTTGGAGGGCGAGGGGTATCAGGATAATGTAAACCCGCGAATCATTTTGATTCGCGAACTTTAATATAATTTACAGTTTTTGCTTGCGATGACGTACACTGTAGTGGAATATGTGGAGAGCTTTTCTTTGGAGGGCAAGGGTATCATAATATGTAACCCGCGAATTATTTTAATTCGCGATTTCCGCGCTTTTGATCACAATAAGCTTCACCTGCGACGATGATGTCCAATACATGTTGGAGAGCTTTTCTTTGAGGGGCGAGGGGATATCCTCAATATGTAGCCCCGCCGAATTATTTTGATTCCCCGCGATTTAATTTGGATTATATTAATTAGCGGTTCAACACATACCTACAACATATTTTGCATACCTATGACGTAGCTGCTTTCTCTGCAGGTTCCACATTTTTCAATAATTTGCGATATTGATTCTACCTCTTAATTAACCTCAATACTTTAACTAATGATTGGAAAACATCATTCGCTGTTTCTGATTTACTAGAAATTTTTAAATTTACTTAATGTGACGTAGTTTTTGCTAATAATACAGCTCTTATGCAGTTACTAATGATAGAAAACATTTTCGCTGTTACTGATTACTAGAAATTTTTAAATTACTACATGTGACCTAGTCTTTGCTAATAATACAACTCTTAACGCTGAACATATTGTGACTTTCACATTTTTCAAAGAATTTTGTGGATAGCAACTTTCAAAAAACTTTAGTTTAATGATTCTGACTAATTATAGGTGCTTTCTTTTGGTGCATAACGTTTAATTCTCGCAATTGAATGACGGAATATAAAACGTACTTCGTCTTTCAGTTTTGCCCTCATTCTCTACTTACTGAGAGAGTATACTGCCAGTGTAGTAGTATATCCTGTGAGTTATCTTGTTTTGTGTTATTGTGTGAACTGTTTTTTCTCATTACTCAAGAATGGCATGTGAGTTAGCAACAAAGATGTAGCAACCATGGAACGTGTTGAAAGCACCGTTCGGAAGAGGTGAATGATGTAACTTCGTTCATCCAACAGCTGTTCGAAAAAGCATTCGAACCTTAAATTTAGCATTATAAAAAAGACTGATAGTATTGGGACAAAAAGTAAGTATACAATTTTTATTACTTGTTATTTCAATTTACTCTTATTTCATTATTATATAGGCAAGTTTTAACTTCTGCTATCGGGAACTGATGGGTACCGTACTTACTCAAACATTAAAACATTGATGGTACAAGGAGGCGGAAAGGTGAAGAAAAGTGACCGTATTCGATGGCATGATGTAAAGTCTGCATTCCAAAGTCGTATCCGAACGGCTGCATTACTAATTTACGTCATATCGATCCAATAACGTTTTTTAGACGATTCAAAAGGAATTTCGTGAGACGTATAAGAATGAGCTCAAGAAAGAGCCGTTTTTTAAAAGTTAATACGACATTTAGCGGGAAATTTAAACTCGGGGACGTGGAAGAATTTAAGTATTTTAACACGAAAAATAAATTATTAATGCAGATACGGATTTAAGATACGTGGTATGTTGAATACATCGAAGACGTAATTTTACGTGACCTCGAAGAATTTCAAGTAAGTTACACAACAATATATCATAGTAGTAAATACTAAGTAAAATCTCTTTATTTAGGAAAGGGATAGCGGGTGGGCAATTGTTAGCAGTAGTGGAATCTGGCGGTGAATATTAATAAATATACACCACAGCGAGTTGGGTCCTATTTACCTTTAACCACCAAACAATTCAACGTAAGCAAGCCTGCATTAACGTCAGGAACATGTATGACGATGCATGTTTTGCGTGGGCAATTGTGTCAGCCCTATACCCCGCCCAAACAATGCGATCGAACCAGCAGCTACCCCTATTACGAAGATGTGTTGAATCTTGAAAACATCACGTTCCCCATCCAACGGTCAGATATTAAGAAATTCGAGAAGCTGAACACATAAGTATTAATGTGTATGTGTTAGATGAGAAATTGAAATGTTCACCGAACCGCCTTACCAAAATGTCGTTGAGCGGCATGTGAATCTGCTTTTAGTACAAGACCCAAACGATCACACTAAGTGCCACTACGTGTGGATAAAAAATTTAAGCAGATTGGTGGCAAAGCAGTTAAGTGCTCACAACGGTAAGAAGTTTTTCTTGTGATCGGTGTTTGCATTATTTTTATTCTGAAGCGAAATTGCATAAACATAGTGTAGATTGCGGTAAAGTGAATGACTACAAGGTTTCGTTTCCGGATGAAAAAATTATTAAATTCAAAAACTTTAAAAACAAACTGACCGCCCCTTTCACAATATATGCGGACTTTGAGTGTCTATTGTGTCCCAATAATGACCACAGACGTACCACAAGCATGTGCCATAATAGTGTAGGATAATTATTTTAAGTGTTCTTTTGACAATGAACTTTCTTATTATCGTAGTTTTAGAGACGTTAATTGTGTGCGGTGGTTTGTGCAAGAACTACAGCAACTTGCAGAAGACGTTGAAACTGTACATTGGTGCCCTGTTCCTATGGACAAATTAAGTGGTGAACAATATTCCCTGTATTATAGAGCTACAAAGTGCCATATCTGTGATCGTCCTCTCGGACAAGACAGAGTGCGCGATCACTGCCATTTAACGGGGCAGTTTCGTGGACCCGCACACGTCCAGTGTAATTTAGACTTCCAAATAACGAAACATATTCCCATTATTTTTCACAATCTCTCCGGCTATGACGGGCATTTGTTAGTGGAGGAATTGGCGGGAACAGGTAATCTGCAAGTACTTCCCAACAACACGGAGCAATATATTTCCATGACGTATTCTTTCGAAAATAGTGAGGTAAAATTTAAATTCATAGACTCTATTCGATTCATGGCTTCCTCGTTAGATAAATTAGCGTCTTATTTGGAGGATATCCTATACTAGAGAGTCAATTTAATAGAAACGTTAATTTATTGAAACGAAAAGGTGTGTTTTCCATATTGTTATGTAAGTTGTTGGGAAAAATTGCAAGATGCCCATCTACCACCGATTGAGGCTTTTTATAGCGATCTAACAAATACTTCTATTACGAAAGAGATTACGTGCACGCACAAAGCGTTTGGCAAGAATTCCAGTGCCGGAATTTAGGGGAATATTCCGACCTGTATCTGAAAACTGACGTCCTATTGCTAGCCGATGTTTTCGAAATTTCAGGAAAAATTGCATACATAATTACGGTTTGGACGCCGCACATTATTATACGGCCCCCGGATTAGCATGGGACGTTATGTTGAAGACAACAGGTGTGGAATTAGATACACTTCAGGATGTAGACATTGTTGTTGTTATTGAAAGGGCGTACGAGGCGGCATGACACAATGTTCAGCTAGGTACGGCTAAAGCCAATAATCAATACATATCTGGCCATGATCCGAACAGCTCAGAATATATTTTTAATGTATTATGACATTAATGCAATGTATTCCTGGGCAATGTCACAATACCTCGCGTACGGAGGATTGAAATGGGTTGATGATTGTGAAAACGTCAATTTTAATATACCTGACGATAACGCATCGGATACATCCTGGAAGTGGATTTGGAATACCCGACAAATATCCATGACCGTCAGAGCGATTTGCCTATGGCTCCTGAGAAAGGAAAACCTCCAGGCAATAGGCAAGAAAAGATGTTAGGCGACGTTGCGAAAGAAAGAAAACTATGTTCTTCATAATCGCAACCTGAAACAATATCTGTCTGAAGGCATTGTCTTATCAAAAATTCATAGAGTCTTGAAGTTTAACCAATCAAATTGGTTAAACTCCATACATTGAATTAAATACAATTCTGAGACAAAACGCTAAAAACGATATTTGAAAAGAATTTATTAAATTGATGAATAATGCAGTTTTTTGGAAAGACAATGGAGAATGTGCGATTGCGACGTGATAATAAAAGTAGTGGAAAATGGGAGGGTAGATATGGGGCGGAAGCACTAATTAGTAAACCTAATTTTAAGACTAGATACTATATTTAATGATAATTTAGCGGCTATTGAATTGATAGGACGGAAGTGGTGTTCGATAAACCGATTTATGTGGGGAAGTTGCGTGCTGGACATTTCAAAAACAATATTGACGAATTTGATTAACAAGCACATGAAAAACGTTTATGGTGATAAGTGTAAGTTGTGCTACACGGACCACAGACTCTCTCATATACGCGATAGAGACGGCAGATGTTTACGAGGACATGAAACGGAACATTAATCGTTTTGACACCAGTGATTACTCTCTCAGACAATTTATATAATATTCCGCGTGTAAATAAAAAAGTGCCTGGATTAATGAAGGATGAAGGTGCCGGTAAATTACTGTTGGAGTTTGTGGGTCTACGTGCAAAAATGTATGCTTGTAAATACCAGGACTCCAACATTATAAAGAAGGCCAAGGGAGTGACAGGGGAGTGTTCTCTCAAACAACAAATATTGTTTGAAGATTATGTCAAGTGTTTATTGCGAGATAATGAAATGCAACATAATCAGCGTAGTATAACGATCATTCAACCATATTTTGTATACGACCAATCAAACCAAAGATCACTCTCAGCCCCAACGACGACAAGCGTTTTCGAGTGCCTGGATTTACCGACACCCTACCTTGGGGACATTATTCCGTACCGCAATAGGAAAGTACCCCACCCACTACCATGATACTACTTTTCAACATGAATTGGCAACAAAACAATTATTTAAGACAAGTAAGTGTTAGTGCAGACGTGCAACATAAAATGGAATTAAGTAATATATGAAATTTTGAACTAAGAATAATAATATTAAGTATTTATTTTCTTCCTAGATAACATACAACGAATTTATCGATAAGGCATTAAACATGCAAGAAAAATCAATCGCTGCAGAGAAACAGCTAGTCGGACAGTCAACCTATCTGCTCAACAGAAAGCGGTTCCAAGTGGATTATTGTGGGGTCTTAGTCCAGCTTGCGGGTTCGTGCCAATACATCCAGATAAGATCGTGCACATCCTGCATATTCTTCACAATCGAAGAATGGAGTGAATTTTGCCAGAAAGAAGGATATACCCCTAATCATAAAATTGAAGCTAGCATGTATAGGACATTAGTGTTATAAAGACTAAAGAGCCGACATCATGATATTGTTTTATCAGCCGAAACATATAATAATCTTTTTAATTTACAACAATTAATATAAAAAAAAATTAATTTGTTGGTAAATGTTGATTTTGTAACAATTTATAAATCAGGTATTTAAATTCATGTATAAAATTAGAAGGTGATTTGTACACTAATATCTTAGCTTTATTATCCGCATACACTAATTCTTATAATGCGTTGTACTTGTTTGGAAGCATTGCACATATGTTTCAACACTATCTCTTATGATTTTGAAGTGATGAAGATCGGTGAAAATTAAAAAAATTATTATGGCTCAAATATATATGTGTGTTTATTCAAAAAAAGAAATTATAAATAAATTTGTCAACATGATTACAATATAATTTTTTATCAATCCAACTGTTGTGTGAATTGTCAAATCCAAGCCACTTAACATAACATTTGTTTTCCTTTTGTTCGCAACACCTTTTTCAACGAGATAAACGTCTTCATGTTTTTGCTTCTGCAATTCTGGTTCGTAAAAACATCCTAGAATTGCTCTTTCCTTTCATATCCTCCAATAGATATGTCAGCTGGGTTAGTTACTTGCACTTTGGCTATTTTAAACAAGTTCACTACTCCAATTAGCATATACCCCTTCTGAAAATACTCCCTTATACTTGCTGATTCGAACAGTATCACAGTTTAAAAATTTATTTCTCCCTTTGACTTTAATATTGCTGTAAACGGTAGATAGAAGATATTGTTCATTCTTTCTTGTGACATCACACGGCTCATTTTAATCGTTCTATGTTTTGTTTCGTTATATTTGCTAGCTACTTCCTGTAAAATATCAATCCATTTGTAGGACCCCCTCAAACTGAATGCCTTGTATAGTTTGTTTTTGATTGGGTGCGAATCACCACTTCAGCTATTGACGCTTTCCTTAGTACTATAATACGAAGAATAGTGATTTATCCATATCTTTTCATTAATTTCTCAAACTCCCGATTGTAGAATTCCTTGCTGCATCCTGTTTGCAATTTTTGGGGGAACGCCCATACTGCAAATATTAACATTGCCCATATGACTGCACTAGCGCTTTTGTTTTTCAATCCATATAGCCCATAAAAACTTTGAAAAACAGTCAATTACGTTAAAACGTATTGTAGCCGTTACTCCTCCCGTTATAAGGTAAGAACTCCATTAAATCGCCTGCCATAAATGCGTCTAAACCTTTAATTATTAACACTCGCCTTAGAAAGTTTCGTCTAGATAGTCGGTGTAGTTCATTCACAACGTCCTCTTTACTCATATTATATGACTACTGTGTGTTTTTGAAATAGTCTAACACCCTTTTAGGTTAGATGAGTTTTTTGTGTGTCAAGCTCCACTGTTAAACTATTTATGCGAGATTCCAAGCAGATATCTTTAGACTCTATTCTTTTAACTACGTCTTCCATTTCAGAACCTATTTGTTTTCGAGCGTCAGTTAATCTTTTATTGTTGTGTTGATTATTTTGGATATATAACGTACATTTACACAATCCTCACCATCAACAGGATCAGCCACATATCTGATACGTTTCCCGTTTGCATTAACGTCTCCTTCAGACGTCAGGAAGAATTCCGGACGGTAACGTTTGTAAGCTCGAATTTGTTTTATTAGAGTTAAGAAACGTCCAAACTTATCGATACTCATTCTGAAAATGATTTGTGTTTTGTTGTCAAACATGTATTTTATTGTACAAACACTGCCTCTCTCAATTCTTCTATATAGACATGAGTTCGTTATTGTGGCTAGTATTTCCTGCTTGCTGGGAGCTTTTAGAAGTCGAAGACGATAACTAATTCGTTGATATCATTCCAATATACATATTGATATGGCGCCTCCGATACGATCATATGACCTTTACCAGAAGCTCGTTCTAGCAGCGTTTGATTATATTATTATAATGTAGCTTTTGTTTCCCTTCAGCTGATGTTCGGGATTGAAATCGCGAATAAACCACATAGGTACGTTGTAAGATATCGCGATATGAATTTTCATCCTCCGGAGTGTAAGTAGCGGGCTTTTCTCTGAACCGCAAAATTCATAACACACCTCTGTACTTTATACACTTTATCGCGATTATCATATCATTCCCAGAAAATAATAACACTGTTACCAATTTTAAACGAGCCATAGTGTGAGATCTATTATTGGTCAAAAGTGGTGCCTAACGCTTTGGTGCTCGTATCGCTGAGGAGTCTTAGTATATAACTTTTAGGTGGAATGGTCTAATAATTTGGCGATGTGGGTGTTAACATTGTTTGTGGAAGGAGATGATTGCGTTTGTGTTGGTATTTCAGTAAAAGGTTCTTTATTATTAATTAGGGGCCCCTTGAGAGATCGAACTCTTCTTTAAGCGTTGAACCAAAATTCTTTCAACGGTTCAGAATTGGTTTGAACACGTTTTCTGGTAACATTCATCAGTGACCGCTCGACTTGTTTTTAGTTGGCATATGTTTTTTTCGTATTGCTCTACTAGCTTTTAGAATTTTCAATTTCAGCTCCGTGTTTCCGGACTTGCTTCCAGTTTATTCGCTAATTGTGATGAACGGCTTACCTGTTGTAATAGAACCACTACCCCGTTGTAATGCAACAGCTACGACCCGTTGTAAAGCAACAGCTACCCGCGTTGTAAATGCAACAGCCACCTGTTGAAATGTAACAGCTACTATTGTAATTAAAACAGCTATACCCCGTGTAAATGCAACGGCCACCTGTTGAAATGGAACAGATAGCTGTTGTAATAGAACAGAGTACTCCGTTGTATGGAAAATCAGTCTGTTACTAAACGGGTTTCAACGGATATTAAATCTTTTTATTAATACAACACATTACTCTTACATGAAAATCAAATACAAATATCATGTTTGATTTTCTTTTTACCTTACTCGACATAGTTAAGATGTGAATGAGCTGTGTTGCTTTGTTTAAAGTATAAGATAGCAATCAAGGTCTTTTTATAAAGACCTTTATCAATATCTCTATCCTTATCAATCACCAGAAACCATACTTATCCTTCCAACATTCAGCACAACATAGTTTTGAATTGATGAAAGGCATGTCAGCACCGACATGGTCATCATATACCATGTTTCAAATCAGATCAATCTTGTTTAAAAACAATTAAAAAAATTGCAGTTATCGCGGGACTAGTTGTTTTGGGATTCTAGAATATGCTTGACACAATAAAAGCTGTCTACAGCTTTATGTTACCCATGCAAAAAGTAAGTCTAATCTTATCTTGCTTATCACACACTAAGTCGTCGAACAAAAACTGAATTCTCTCCTGCGTCCATAGGATATAACAACTTCTTCATTCTTCATTATATGCGTAATATTGTACACCTGATGACTTCATAACCTATCAAGGATTGATATTCGGCTGATATAAAGATTTCGAGTACACATACAATTATCAAACCTGAGCCCGTTCTCATCAAATTAATAAGTAAGCATAATTTCCGGTCTTCCACAGTTGAAGGACCACAATTATACAACGTACGCGTATTAGGTAGAAACCAAACCTCCATGTCTCTGCGGACATTCATCATATATATCCAGAGTTTAACACTTTTAGACGTTCCTTTTGTTGAACTAGTCGCATTGTACAATGAGATTTCAACCAAAAGATCATCTGTATAAATATAAATCAGTTTATGCGACAAGTTCATTTAAATGTCGCACCTTAAGAGGGAGGAGGTTTTGTCACAAACCTTATAAATAAGCTACCTATAGAGTTGCACCTACCCAGGATATAATATTGCGGCCCGGCACAATTATGAAAAAAGGTGACACGTGAGATTCTGGCATTAAATCAAAGTTGGACGTGGCGTGTAAAGATCACGACATTGCATACTCACAAAGCAAAGATTTGAACAGTAGGCACGAGGCTGATAAAATTCTTCAAGAGAAGCCTGGTCAAGAGTTAAAGCGAGTGACGCTAGGTGTGGGTGAAAAAGCAGCTGCGTGGATGTTACAATATCATGAAGGTTAAACGAAAGTTGGGGATGGGGTTAGAACAGAAACCGTTTAGGAAAACTGTGTTAAAAGGTTAAAAAGAAATGAAGCGGCATAAAGTTATTGATTTGAAAGAAGGAGCAAAAGTATCTCTCAAAGCTGCTAGAGAGCTATTAAAGAGCGGGGGTCGTAAACGTATACGCACTCCGCGAATCATACCAAATTCCAAGAGTGGTGGATTGTTACCATTATACCGGTGTTTGCGGGTCTCAAGCGCGCTCGGTAGTCTAGCAGGCGGTGCTGCTGGAATGGCAACGCCGCTAACAAGGCTAGAAATGCACAACAGGCACTAGTAAGGCGCGAAAACATAACAAAACAATGGAAGCCATCGCATTAGGGAAAAAGGTGATGGATTGTACATGCACCGTATAAGAAGGGGATGGGTTTTATTTTAAAACACCAACAAAACTATTAAGACGACTACCGCAAAGAGCTTTAACTAACGTGGACATTCTAAAATTTGCAAGAAATATACCTCATTTTCGAGGAGTGTTCATGAGAGATCGCTTACCCAAATTTCCTCTTAAAGTTGAATGTGCGGTAGTCAATTTAGATTCTTCAGAAGGTCCCGGAACACATTGGGTTGCTTATTATAAGAAAGAAAATTTAGTATGCTATTTTGATTCGTTTGGTAATCTGAAACCGCCTTCGGAATTATTAGACTATTTCAATATAAGGGAGAAAACAATAATTAAATATAATAATGACAGATTTCAAGATTTTAATCAAGTTAATTGTGGTCATTTATGTCTAGAATTTCTAATAAATAACTCGTAAGCAAACATTGTAGTTTAGTCATGTCATATACATTCACATTAAAAGGAACGAGCCATGTGCTCTCTGCTAACTACTATCCACCAATTGAAATGAACTCTAAACACGACTATGCTATCGGACTCATAAGCTTACATACATACAATACGATTCCGAATATAACCGAAAAGAACAACACATTTTACTATGATGATAAGGTGTTAAAAATCCCCGTAGGATCATATGAAATAAGTGATATTGAGGAATATTTACAACGTTTTATGTCAAAAGATTCGATATCGCTCAAACCGAATAATAATACGTTGAAAGTAGAAATCGAATGCAAACACACGATAAACTTTGAGCGAGAAGGTACGCTGGGTAGACTTCTAGGTTTCAGTAAAAAGTTTCTTGAGCCTAATCATAAGCACGAGTCCGACTTACCCGTGCAGATTTTAAAAGTTGTGACAATACGCATAGAATGCAATATAATATCGTCCACCTACCACGGTACACATCCTTCACATACATTGTATGAATTTTCGCCACAGGTGGAGCCTGGTTATAGTATTTATATTGAGCCGCAACATGTGATCTATTTATCCGTAAACAGAAATAGTATAGAAAACATAACTTTAACTTTGGTGGATCAAGACGGTGATCCCGTAGACTTCCGAGGTGAACAGATTGTTATTAGATTAGAATTGAAGAAGTTGTAATGGGTTTATCGTTTGCCAACCGAAAATATAAAATAGGAGGAAAAACTTCATCCCTCACCATTCGCGATCTAGACATTCAACATTTAACACATGCCAATATTTCATATCTGCAGTCAATTGGGCTGAAAGTGATAAACAATGGAAAAATTAGAAATATTCGGAGGTCTGAATTTCGACGAAACAATAACCAAACAAGAATACCACACTTATTACCCGAGAACAAATAATTTTAACCTAAACGATGAAGTACGCATTTGTATCCAACATCAAGATATCTATACTCTCCCCAGTGAAAGCTACGTATATTTGCAAGGAAAATTTAAAGTTGGCGATGAAGGAACCGGCACTTGTACTTTAACAAATAATGCATATGCTTTTATGTTTGAACAAATACGCTATGAGATTAACGGAGTAGAAATTGATCGCTGTACTAAACCTGGTATTACTACAACATTAAAATCATTAGTCTCCTATAGTGATAATCAAAGTAAGTTGCTGCAAATGGCAGGATGGGAGCCGTTCCAAAAAAGTCAACCCACATTATCAGATAATAAATTTAATGCGTGTATTCCACTAAAATTCTTAATGGGGATGTTTGAGGATTATAAACGCATATTAATAAATGTTAGTCAAGAATTGATTCTCGTTAGAAGCCGAACGGATGACAATTGTTACACAAACACAGTAGAAGCAGGCACGAAGAAGGCGTCTATCGAAATCGAGAAGCTCGAATGGCATGTACCTCACATAAACGTTAACGATGATATTCGATATAAGTTATTAGATGCTATTCAACACAATAAAACAATAAAAATCCCGTTCCGAAAATGGGAACTGTATGAATTACCGTCACTACGTAACACTAAACAGATATTTGGCAAATAAAATCTAGTACAAATATGGAGAAACCGCGCTATGTACTTATCGCCTTTCAAAATGAGAGGAAAGATAATTTTAAAAAAGACTCTTCGCTGTTTGACCATTCAAAAATAACCAATATCAAACTATATCTTAATTCAGAAAATTATCCTTACAATGATATGAACATAGATATGAATGATAAACGCTATGCTATAGCCTACCACATGTACACCGCCTTCCAACCAAGTTATTACGGTGGGTCGAGTACACCATTAATGGATTATATGAAATTTGCCGAATGTGCTGTGTATGTAATTGATTGTTCGAAACAGAATGACGCGGTAAAACCTAGTACTGTAGATGTGAAATTGCAAGTGGAATCCAAAGAAGCATTTAGTATTAACACTACTGCGTACTGTCTTATTCTGCATGACAGTGTTGTGGAGTACGAACCTCTCAACGGAACAGTTAAGAAATTAATTTAGACATGAACGTTACGTTTAGTAATGTGCCAGTGAAATATGAGTGGTGTGAAGATGAAGATAGATGTTCAGAATGGGTGTTTCGTGCGGCAGATCGATTAAGATTTCAAAGACGGATAAAATATATGGAGGAAATTTTGAAACCTGTTTTGTTATCAACACATAGGGATAAAATATTTAGACGACATTATGAATCTTTTCTGATCATTGATATGCAAGGATTAAACAATGACGACTTTATGCCTAAAGAAATGTCTATTTCGGATGGGAACGTTCTATGCACGTTTTGTTTAAACCTTCAAGACCGTTTCACCAACTACCACATTATAAACAGAAGGAGATACGCTGGCTGGAGAGAAACTATTTGAATATTAATTATGGTGATGGTTATGTAGAGTTAGGATCTATTGGAAAAATTTTAAATAATATTAATTGTAAAGCTTATGAAAAGATTTATGTGAAAGGTCATCAGAAAGCTGATTTTCTAAGAAAATATGTAGACTTAAGTATTGTTAATTTAGAGTTTGTAGACGATAATTGTGTTCCAAATTGTAAATTGTAAAGACTAATTCAGCATGTTTTTATCATAATAAAAGTAAATTAAGTATGTGTACAGAGCGTAATGGGAAATGATGTTAATTATTTACTCGATAAGTAGTTCTTAATATTTTATTTATAATAAATATTTATTTTTATTATTTTTATTTAACAAAATAAATCGATAAAATCCAAAATGTTGTTTTATTTAATGAAAATCGCGAATTAAAATAATTCGCGGGCTTTCAGAATACAACTTTATTTATTACTTTCTTATATACATAGTATTATTAGCAAAGACTACGTCACATATCCTAATTTACAACTATTTTAAATAATATGTTCTACATAACAGTGGTATTATTAGTAAAGACTACGTCACATATAGTAAATTTAAAATTCTCTAGGAATCAGTAACAGCGAATATGTTTTCTATCATTAGTAAAAGTACTGAGGTAATTAAGAGGTAGAATCATTATCGCAAATTATTTGAAAAATGTGGAACCTGCAGAGAAAGCAGCTACGTCATAGGTATGCAAAATATGTTGTAGGTATGTGTTGAACCGCTAATTAATATAATCAAAATTAAATCGCGAATCAAAATAATTCGCGGGCTACATATTAGGATACCCCTCGCCCTCAAAGAAAAGCTCTCCACATGTATTGGACATCATCGTCGCAGGTGAAGCTTTATTGTGATCAAAAGCGCGAAATCGCGAATTAAATAATTCGCGGGTTACATATTATGATACCCCTTGCCCTCCAAAGAAAAGCTCTCCACATATTCCACACAGTGTACGTCATCGCAAGCAAAAACTGTAAATTATATTAAAGTTCGCGAATCAAAATGATTCGCGGGTTACATATCGTGATACCCCTCGCCCTCCAAAGAAAAGCTCTCCACATGTATACGACTACAGTGGGCGTCATCACCGTAGGTGAAGCTTTATCGCGAATTAAAATAATTCGCGGGTTACATATTATGATACCCCTCGCCCCTCAAAGAAAAGCTCTCCACATGTATTGGACATCATCGTCGCAGGTGAAGCTTTATTACAATCAAAAAGTGTAAATTAAATTAAAGCTCGCGAATTAAAATGAAACCGCGAATTAAAATAATTCGCGGGTTGGAAGTCGCGGATGTGCAGTTGGAGGGGACCTGGTGGACGAGTGACCTTGAACTGATATCGTTCGCCCATAGCACCCCTACTTAAATAAGATGTAAAAATATCAATTTATCATAGAAATTGTCTCAAATTATTACATGATTTTCGAAAAGCGCCAAAGGTTGCATCAAATAGAAAATGCAAAGAAGCAGGGCTAACAAAAATATGGAAATGCGAATTACTTTACAAAACTAATCAAAGATGGTAGCGGAATTAGGAATTATAAGATGATGGAAAAAAATTCACTACTACAGTTTTACGAAGTTGACACACCAATATCACGTCGCGCCACACAAGATTTTATATTAATTGGAGATAAAAGTTTCGGGAACACGTGCTCGCACGTGGATGCCCATTACACTATGTAACAACTCCTATTAATTTTTTTGCCTTCGGGTTGTAACTGTCATTTCTTATTTTCTTATGTCAGAAAAGCATAAAAAGAGTCGACTATTCCACATAAACTTTGCTTTTGTGGCAAAGACAGTGATATTTTAAAATCTACAAACGAACCCAAAATAAGAAGAAAAGTACACTTCTCACAGGAAAAATCGGGACACCAGCAATCTTGAATTTTAAAATTTCTTGAGTGTAAATGCAGCTTTCAGAGGATATATGCACTTATCAAAGCCATAAATCACTTTTTTGTATGTATTATTGCGATCAAAGGTAAAGACTAAACATTCAAACAGAAATATAAATATATGTATATAGAAAAAAAAGGTTTATACATTAAATAAACACATTGGAATTTCGGTGACGGTGTATCCTTAGAAATACCGAATACGGAAATATTAATGCAAAAAAAAATACATAACAACTAAAAGGCTTCTTGGGTAGACGGCACCATTTAGAAATACACATGTATGTGTTTAACTTGTTTGATGGTATGTAGAGATAATTCTTTTTTTAAGAAAACATATGGCGATGGGATTTAAATTAAAATTATATTACCTATTACTATGATATTAGTTGCTTAGTTTTATTTATGCCCGCATGTAATACTTTAGCAATAGATAACGTCAATCAGCCTCCTGAGTTTTTGAACAATGTGATTTTCACATTAATTTCAGTTTATGTGGCTTATATTTCCTACTCTTAAAAATAATCATCAATAATAACTACCTAACTTAATGAAGGTTATTAATATTCATGATTTCTAGCATCTAATATAACAACTGCAATATGTATTACATATTAAGGAGGGTGCCTACCATATACATATATGTATAAGTTACCTTTATGATTTTAGTATGATGACAAAATAGATTTGTTAACGTAACTACATACGTTAATTACACTATTATTGATGTATTCATTATTGTTGTTGTTTAGTATTCTTATATAATGTATTACTACAAAATATTTTTTTATGTATTAAAAAATTACCAAAAACTGTTTAAGATTATTTACAAAATTTTTAAAGCAATTAATTTCACAAAGAAATTATTTATTTTATTAATCCTCCGTTTATTGTATTTTCAAGAAATATATCTTAACTATCGCTTGTGTAATCCAATGTCGTTCTATTTTATTGAAATATAGCTAACACTTTTGGTCTGTAACACAGCTTCGGGCAGTAGCAACGAAAAAGTATTAAATGTATCAAATTCAACAATAAATATTTTAGCACTAACTGAGATTGACGAACAATATGCTTTCTTACAATGTTTGTTATGTATTATAAATCCAATATTATTTAAATAACTGTTAATAAACCTGTGCTACGTAAAGAGACCCAGTGTTGGCCATATTTCAAGAAAATAGATCAACGACGTCAGATTACACAGGCGATAGCTAAGATATATTTCCTGCAAATACAATAAACGGAGGGTTCATAAAATTAATAATTTCTTTGTGAACTTAATTGCTTTATTTAAGAATTTTATAAACAATCTTAAACCTAATTAATTTTTTATAGATAGAAGAAAACTTTATAGTAATACAATATTTAAGAATATTAAACAACAATAGTAATTAATACATCAATAACAGTATAGTCAATAAATATATGAAAATCACATTATCCCAAAACCATAGAAAACAAAAAAAAAACTGAGGAAGGAGGCTGACTGACATATTATCTATTGCTAAACTAATACTCGCGAGCATAAATCCCAAGTAAGTAACTAATATCAAAGCAGCACTAAGAAGTAACATAATTTTAAATAATAAAATCCCATCACCACATGTTTTCTTAAAAAAGAATTATCTCTACATAACATCAAACATCATCTACATAACATCAAACAACTGAACTCAGTTCAGTGTTTCTGCTGATGATGATAGCTTTGCTATTGAAACGTACGTCCAGTTTAGTGCAGTTTGTGGTGAGGGGTTTAGGAGAAGTTTGCAGCATTTCCAGTACCACAGTTTGGAGTATTTTTGTCATCAAACAAGTTAAATACATATATATTTCTAAATGAAGCCATCTATTCAAGAGTTCTTTTTGTTGTTATGTATTTTTTTTCATTGGTATTTCTAAAGGAAACGCCGCCACCGAAACTACGATTTGTTTATTCTATACATAAACTTTTTTCTCTCTATATATTTATTTTTCTGTTTAAATTTCTAGTCGTTACCTTTGATCGCAGTAATATACATAATTAAGTGATTTATGGCTATGATAACTCAATACGTCCTCCGAAAGTTACACTTACAATCAAGAAATTTTAAAATACTGAATTGCTGGTGTCCCGATTTTTCCTGTGAGAAGTGTACGTTAACTAAAATCATCAGCGACGGGGGTGAATTCATTTACGGTAGAAATGACAATAAATACTTCTGTCAAAGGGGACGTCATCGGCGACTTCAAAATGGTGTCATTCCTCATGGGTATGCAAAGTGGTTTCACCAAATTTTTATGCTGTCTTTGTCTTTAGGACAGCAGGGACACCAATTCTCACTACGACAAGCGCGACTGGCCATAGAAAACAGAATTTTCTATAGGGAAAAGCAAATAGGAGCCACTGGTAGATTTCCTGTAGATGCTGATGCCATCACTGCACATAAGTTGGGGCTTATAAAACAATTTGTGAAAGCTCTAGGTACGGAGTCAGCAGCCTTAAAGCACCTTGAAAATTTATTTTCTAAGCTCTCTGAGGCAAAGGTCAAAGCAGGAAGATCCTTGACTGTGATGGCTTCCCTAAAAAGCTCGCCCGGAAGGAGGAGAAAGCGATTTGGAAAAGCTATGTTGTAGTTGTTTGGAGTTTCTTGGGCATTAACAGGGCCAAAAACTATGAGGTGCTGGTTGCTAATCTAGTGAGAAACTACGGAAAAAATGGGTTACAGGATATTCCCCAAAGTTAACATGCTGGATGCTCATCTTGATAAATTCAAGGATAACATATGTCCAGTTAAGTATGAGAGAATTGGGGGAAAAATATTATTGAATCTATAAAAAAGTTTATATAAACTAAAAGGCGAGGAAACATATTATTTGATGTCCAAAATTACTTTAAGATGCGTGATTTTGCTAGAATTAAGAAGAAAAAATGTCTTGAGAATAAACCACCCTTATTTTTAAAGATGTCGAAAAGCTTCATTAGAAAAATGTTCTTTAAATCCCTAAATATGCCAAAATAGCAATTTCTAAGTAGGAATCGAAAAAATGGATTTTTACAAAATCTTTATGTTTCAGTTATCTTGTGTAATTTTGTAAAATTCTATTTCTTTCACTTCTACTCTGAAAATTCATATTTTGGCACATTTAGGGATTTGAAGCACTTTTTAATGGAACTTTTTGATATCTTTAAAAATAAGGATGTTTTATTCTCAAGACAATTTCTTTTTTTTTTTAGTTTACAGCAAAACCACGCATTTTAGGTTATTTTGAACATAAATTACTGTATAAGAATCACCACCTTTCATTTAATTTCTTTTTGTAAATTCAACATAATTTTTTTTCTCATTAATCTCACACT